>CAUYRT010030341.1:0-79647 GCA_963574885.1 Lepilemur ruficaudatus
TTTTTTGTATATATTTTTAGTTGGCCAATTAATTTCTTTCTATTTTTAGTAGAGATGGGGTCTCGCTCTTGCTCAGGCTGGTTTCGAACTCCTGACCTTGAGCGATCCACCCGCCTTGGCCTCCCAGAGTGCTAGGATTACCCGCGTGAGCCATTGCGCCCGGCCTAAAATAAAATTTTTTTTAAAAAAAAGAACTCTGTAGATGAAAATATTTTTAAAAACTACATAGGTGCAGAGGTTTCAAGGGAGAGGTGAAGAAACATTCCTCAGCGACCCTCCCTGTTCCCTAAGGCCTGAGGAATGTGCCATGGGGAGCGCTGTAGTCTGGGTTGCTGCACCAACAGCCAAGGGTCTTGGTGTCCTTGCTTACCCTGCTGCCTTTCTGTCCTGTAGAGCCAGGTGTGGTTCCGATACGTGGCTCTGTAGAGGAGAACGGCAATAGTGTGGCATAGAGAGAGAAAGAGATGGTACATTTTGCTAATTTTAGGTACTCTAAGCAGTCGGTAATTGAGTGGTGAAGAGCCCTCTGTGTTAACATTGGAGAAGAGCCTAACACCCCCTCACTGCAGCCACATAGCTAGGAAGGGTGCAGGTGTTGCAGCAAAGTGTAGGTTCACATCCATACTCCATGTCACTACCGGAAAATACCCACCATGGTCAGACCGGAGACCCCTATGAGCTCCCCCATTGTAAAGGCAAGACAAAAGAGGATAAAAGAGACTCAGTCTCTTCCCTAGAGACAGGTTGCAGTAACTTTTACAAACCATCTGCAGGACATTTATGACAAGGTGTTGAGGGTATTTCTATATCGCAAAGAGCTGACTAGCACCACGAAGCCAGCTATAATGTAACTTCCTTAAGAGCACAGCTTATGCTTTATGTTTCTTGTGATTCCTCATCGTCTCTGCACAGGAGCTTATGAATAGGCAGGGCTCAATAAATAGTGATTCATTCAGATGCTATTTATTGTAAGTGAGAGGCTGCTTGCCACACTGTAAAATTGGGAGGGTTTTGAAACTGGTGCTATTTCGAAAAAGACTCCAGTCCTCAGGCTTAATAAAGAAATATAGACAGGTGCAAGTGTGGTAGCTAAACCTAGAAATGTGCCGTGGAATGCTTATTTAAGACAGGCAATTACATTAAAATTCAGTGGTATTGGGGGGAAAAAACAACAAACCTAGCCTTTTCTCTCGGTAAACCTCTGTGTTTAATTTTAAACTAAAGATTTAGTGTACATCTTTGTGTAAAGGCTTAGTAAGACAGTGTTACTTTAATGACTTTATCAGAAGTGAAGAAAAGGCGTTATTAAAAATGCCACTTGCATTACCCTTTAACAGGGCCTCATTATTCCCTCTCCTACTGTGAAACACGGGCCAGCGTTGCTGGTAAATTGGTAGAATTATCTTGGAAATATGAATTTGCTTATCGTTTAATATTCTCTGACCCACTGCTTGAGATCTTTTGATCTGTAGTGAAATCTTTGCATGTCACTACCTGGCTTCAAAGAAAAACATTTGCAGATGTTGTGTTATTGCTAATGTGAGAAGACCATTTTTTTTTTTAAAGCAGAAAAAGAGCATCTTGCAAAATTCATATTTTAGGAAAGAGATATCCTCCACTAAAGATGCAGAGTTGGACTGATTTTAATAATGTCAGAATGGCCAATAAATGTATTAATAGAAAGAATTGAAAATCAATGAGCTGTGATAGTAATTACAGATAGTACCCAAGGGAAATATAGCAGGCAGATAAATCCTATCCCTCAGGGCCTGCCTTGGGCAAAGCTATGAAGTTGAGAATTCTGCCCCTTTTCCTTCCCTGTAGCAATGTTGCTCCTTCAACTTCATTCTGCTGTGAGGCACAGTCTAGATGCCCTGGCCCCCCCGATTGTGCTGTAATGGTTCAAGGTACCAACAGATGACCACTTCTTAACTGCATGCAGTCTCGCTAATTGAGGAGAATGTACAATGCCGTCTTTTCCAAGAGTTATTTGCATTGTTATACGGTCAATGCTTTGTAAAAAGGACTACTTCTTAAGAAAATTTCATGCTTTGAGTAATTTGGGAATTTTGATGCAAATTAACATTTCCGTAATATTTCAGTTTCTGCAAGATAGTAATCTGCTTTGTCTACTTGTCTGTGTGGTAGCATTTAAAAAAATCTGGACCATGAGTCACGTATTTCTATCTAGAGGTGTTTTCTGGTGCTGACATTTGCATACTGATTCACAGTTTATGAAGTAAAACACACACTATATATATATATACATACACACACACACACACACACACACACACACACATTTTTCGAACCCTGGCGGGCTTTTGGTTCTGACCACAAAGGATTAATTGCCGTGGGAATTGGCCCCCCCCCATAAACAACTGGAAAGGCAGATAAAATATATAAACTTTTTCACATGTTGGACAAAAGGTAGTGATCCTGGAGAGAAGAGCAGTAAAGGGAGGTGAACTCTGGTTTGCCTCAGCTTACTTCCTGGAGGCAATTTCCAGGCTGCAAGCAAAGAGGGAGAACCCAGACGGGGCCTAGCAGCCTCACTGAGTTAAGCAGGCAGGGAGTGGAATTTAGAGAGATCAAGGCAAGTAATTTTTGAGGGGAACACTATTATAGAGGAGGGAATTGTACAAAGAGAGAGTCTGGAGATCTTTAGAGAGGTCTCCTCAAGGGTTTGGTGAGTACTTATCTTCCTGTGTGTGGAGGCGGCTAAGCAAAGAACCACCGGAAATCACTCGATTGAACAGTTCTCGGAGCTCACGTAACATTCACACAAATCAGAATGGGGAGACCGCTTCGTACATGAGGCATCTGGGAGAGATCTCAGGAGGGTCACACTCAGTAATGGGTTCAGCTAGTGGAATAGTCTGGTCTGGACCTGCCGTGACTAACATTAGAAGCAAGCGTTGAAAGGACCAAACTGATCCACGAGTTGACTCAACTGTGTGCCAGAACAAAAGTCCCCTGCAAAGAAATACCACAAAATCTAGTGCCAAATAATGTAAAAAATCACAATGTCTGGCATCCTGTCAAAATCACCATAGGTACAAAGAAGCAGAGCTCGTAACCAAATGAAAAAAATAAATTCATAAGAACACATCCAGAAATGACAGAAATAATTAATAGACAAGGACCTTAAAACATCTTTTATAAATATGCTCAAGGATATGAAAGAAAGCATGGAACATTATGAGAAGAGAAATGGAAGATACAAAAAGATAATCAAACAGATGAAAAATAGACTGTATCTGAAAATTTAATACAATGGATAGTGTTAATAGACACAACAGTAGAAAAGGTCAATGACTGAATACATAGCAATAGAAACTATCTAAAATAAAGCACAGGGAGAAATAAAGACTGAAAATAAACAACTGAGGCTTAGGGAGCTGTGAAACATTATCAAGTTGTTTGACACAGGTACAGTTGGAAGGATGGGGGGATCAGAAAAATCTTAAATAAAAATAGCTAAACATTGTTCAGGTGTGATGCAAACTATAAACCCATGAATCCCAGGCAGTTCAGTGGACTTCAAGCAGAGGAAACCACACCAAAACACAAAGTAATTAAATTGCTGGGAGGCAATAATGAAGGGAATAGTCTTAAAAGCAACCAGAGCATAAAAAATACACCTTACATATGAAGGAACAAAAATCAGACTTCTTATTAGAAACCATTCAGGACAGAAGAAAGAAACTTCTTCGGGCAGAAAGAAAAGGATCTAGGTAGAAATTTGGATCTGTACAGGAAATGAGCATCTAAAATGGTAAATATATGAATAACTAGAAAAGATTTTAAAAAATCTTTCAAAAGGACAGTTGATTGGTTAAAACAAATAATACATTGTGAAGTTTATATAAACGTATTGAATGGAAAGTAACAAAAGTAGCACAGAACAAGGGTGGTAATGGAAGGATACTGTTGTAGGGTTCTTCCACTATATGTGAAGTGTTACAGGATTATTTGGAGGCAGACTGATAAGTTCAAGATGTATATTGTTAATCTTAGAGCCATGACACACACACAAAATTAAACGACGAGATATAGCTATTAAACCAATAGTGGAGATGATGTGAAAACAGTGGGGGGAAATTTTTTATCTAAAAGAAGAAAAGGAAAAGAGGAAAAGTAAACAAAGACCAGGAGAAATAGAAAACAAATAGCAAGATGGTAAATTTAAGCCCAGTATAGTGATAATTACATCAAATGCAAATAATTTAATTATTCCAATTAAAAGATGTCAGATTGGTAGTAAAAGCAAGACCCAACTATAAGCTATGTATAAGAACTCTTTAGATAGGTTAAAAGTAAAAGGATAGAGTCTAAAGTAGTTAAAACTTGGAAAGTAGAATGATGGTTGCCTGGAGTCGGGGGGAGGAGAAAGTGGGGGAGTTCTATGAGTTTCAGTTGTGCAGGATGAAAAAGTTCTGGAGATCAATTACACAACAGTGTGGATACAGTTAAAACACTACTGACTTGTACACTTAAAAATGGTTACGAGGGTAAATTTTACATTGTGTTCCTTCCCACAATTAAGGATTGTTAAAAACTAAAAAAAAATAACACCAAAAAACCCAGAGGGCCAATGAGTTATAACTGTGTAAGAGCAATATGGATTACTAAACTGGCTGGGGGAGGACTTTGGCAGAAATTGCTTTAGATAGTTTAAAGGGGTAGTGACTTTTTAAGAAACTGTTATAGCAGCAACCATTTGTGAATAAAAGACCTTCCTTGTGCTTCCCATGGACACTTCTTCAATGAATATTGGCTTTGACAGCTTTTTGCTGACTCTGGAGGAAGTCTCATGTGAAAGTTGAGGCTGTTGGTGTTTATTCATGCCAGTCCTGTTGAATGCCTGTGAACAAGCCTGTCCTCAGATCAGAAACTGGAATACTTATGTTTGATAAAATCTTTATTTTAGTACAGTTTAAACATATTAAAAAGAATCTTTCAGGCTTGGCACAGTGGCTCACGCCTGTAATCCTAGCACTCTGGGAGGGCGATGAGTAAGGACTGGTTGAGCTCAGGAGTTTGAGACCAGCCTGAGCAAGACCCCTGTCTCTACTGAAAATAGAAAAATTAGCTGGGTGTCATGGTGTGAGCCTATAGTCCCAGCTGCTCGGGAGACTAAGGCAGGAGGATTGCTTGAGCCCGGGGTTTGAGGGTGCTGTGAGCTATGATTGCATCATTGCACTCTACCTGGGAAGGCAGAGTGAGACTGTCTCAATAAATAAATAGATAGAACCTATCAAGAAGAAAATAAAGACATGATCACATTACCTTGAAATAAAAAGCTGCTAGTAGTTTAGAATGTTTTCTTCTTGGAATATAGTAAATCTATAATAAATATTCTTTTAATAAAAAACAAAAAAGTTATGCAGACACTAAATATCAAAAATAAAACTGTGGTGCTTGTATTAATATCAGACAAAGTAGACCTCAGAACAAGAATATAACCAGAGATAAAATGAAATATTTCATAACAAGGGGGTTAATTCATTAAAAGAACATACCAGTCCCAAATCCTTATATTCCTTAGTAAACCTATGAGTAGATAATCATATTAACACTATCTCCCTTAGTAAATAAAATTGCAGAGGTATGCATGTAGCGTCACACAATAAGTATGTAACAGGCACAGAACTGGAGTCCATTATCCTGTGAATTGGAATCTTTTCACCATTGCAAGCTGTCTTTGTAGCTTGATTTTGATAATTATTGTAACTAGTTATCACATTGGACATGATCTGATATCAAATCCCACTACCATATTGACGTGTAAGGAGGATTTAATGCAATATGAGCTCTTTTGGAATCACTCTTCAACTTAATTTCATAGGATTTAAGAAAATATTTTCGGCATATGCTTGTTTTAATATAAAATGTTTTTAATAGCTAAAAATGTGCAAAAATATTCCCTGGTTGTCACATGGACAAAGTTCTATTTCGCTGTCTATCAATTTCAGAAAGCAGTAGATTGAGCAGAACTGACACCACATATTAGATTCAGCTTCTAGAAAACTGTCTCTCATAGTATTTTGAGAACCCAGAATTTCATAAATATGTAACAACATAAAGCATAAAGATGTCAACACTTTTTTTTTCATTGCTTTACAAATTTTGTCAGTCATCACTAAGGAAAATGTATACTGTGCTGTGAAGGCATTCGAGCTGGTGGCGATTTTGATCAATTTTATGTCTTTACTGAGTGATCATATCTGAGGTTATGGAAGAGTGAAACTGTGTCCACTCTCACTGGTCAGTCCTTTTTGTCGTCTTAAGGAAATATGGTCAAATGTTTTCTTAAAGAAATCCAAACTTCTTTTCATCAATCGTAAATGAACTATAATGTTCAGATGACTTCTAATGTCCATGATTCTCTCAAACTTCAATTTTATTGTTCTTATAATAACTAATTATATCTTAATAAATCTGTGAAGATAATGACTGAGATATATTATTCAGTCTTAAAGCCTCTTTCTGCTAAATAAGGCAGATTTATTCTTTAAAATTTAGATAAAGAATTTTTCTTAGGGTTTTTATTTAAGCTTGGTTATACACTTTTTAATTTTTAACTTGAAGGAAATTAATGCAACTGTGGGTTTAAAACCACCAACCTCCCTTGCCTAACAGCTAGAACAAGGTAATAGAATGAGCCTCGTGAGTCACTTTATTTTGTCATAAATTTCATATAAAAGATGAGTATTCAGACTACTCAAGAATGGATTATATATTTTATATCATATATATTATATAATGTATATGCTAAAAAATAGTCAAGGTATTTGAGGTGAAGTATTTTCTATGAACTGGCTATTTTTTTTTTTTTTTTAGCCTGTACAATATATTTATAATCCATCCACTGGCTACTGGCACATTGTAGAGACTCAACAGTCTAAATATTATTTTTAGCCCATACATATGACCACCTCAAGTACAAAATTATATTTTTTCTCAGGCAGTATTTATTCACTAAAAACTCATTTTTATTGCTGAAAATTTCATCATTTGTTTACTATCAACTCTGTTGAAAAGTAATATGATTTTCACAGATGCCATCAAAACTCTTAATGTCTATTGGTTATCAAGTCATAAAATAGAGACAGTTACCTCTTTCCATTCACATTGCATGACTGTATGCAGCCACTTGATCTCCTCCTCCTCCTAAATTTTATTTGCCGTAGTAGCTTCTGATTTCTACATTGACATTCCATAAATACATGTAAATAGAGATTTCGCCTTATTAATCTCTGTTGGGTTATTGCCCTGGAATATATTCACATTTCTATGAAATGTTTGTGAGCTCTAGAAATGTTTCTTAGAGGGATGTGAAACATTTTCCTATATAAATTCAGGTGTAGTAACAGGTTTATTATTCAGATAGAATAAATGAAATTATATACATAATACTTAGCATTATACACTATTAAGTAATCAATAAAAGGTAACTGTTCTTTGTTACTGTTAATATGCATTTCTCCTTAATTTTATGATATAAAATATTTGGATTTGACAATAAAACATTTCCAGCTATTTACGTAGATGTTGAAAAAAGATTTAACGTTAATGATACTTCAGACTGATGCTGATTCTTATGACTCCATTATCAAAAAAAAATGGTCTGTCTCTATGATTATATAATAAAAATAATACATATTGATATTTTGCTATTATACCACCTGCTTTTTACCAATTAGGTGACATTGTAAAATAGGTGTCTTTAATTCTGTATTCTTTGACTTTACCCAGAAATACTGTCTCATTATATGTGGCCACCTTAAACATAAAGTACTAGTAATTGTCATAGAGAACATTTGAAATGTTATTTGAAAACATACCTGACCATAATAATTAAATGAGTGATGGCTTAAAAATAACTTTCTAATTCCCAAATTAAACTATTTTCTAGCAAATATCTAGTATTTTATTTCAAATTTCTGTGTCCAGAAAGAAAAGAAATTGCTATCATCCAAAATCTCCATTGCCTTAGAAAATGATTAATTATACAAGTATAAGAGTGCTATAAGTGGTAAAAATAGTGTATGATATATAATGTGGCCAGCTTATTAATAGCTTTTATTTAACAGCTGTTTGCTTTTTCTTATGGGGAAAAATGCATATGGTTATGCTATTAATATTATGCTATAACATTTTGAAGTAATTGGGAAAATTCAAGTTTCTGACATTTGTAGTTTTTGAGTTAATCATGTTTATGCTTTGAACATCATCTTGCTTTTATATGAAACCCATGGCCTCTGTTGGAAAGAGTAAATTGTTTCCAAATGAAATTTGCACCTGCATGATCTGACCCTACTTTATGTAGCCTGCTTTTTTCCCTTCAAAACTTCTCAGCCTGCCTGTTATCAGTGCCCTTTGTAACTGCCTGACATCTTTTATCATCTTGACATATTAGCTTTGCATATTGCGATTTCAGTCCTCCCAAGAGAGAACCTTTTTTTTAAGAAAAAAGTCTATATTTCCCAGACTCTCTTGCTGCTAGGATACGGGCATGTCACCAATCAGCTGCATCATACGCAAGAAGGATCCAGAGGAGAGCCGTGCAAGGCTGCCTACACGTCAAAAGACAGCTCTTGGGACAAGTGCAGTGGCAGGGACTTATGGCTCTTTCTGGGGAGGCTGTCACAGATGTTCTGACTTCAAATACTTGGCAGCAGCAGTGGTATTTTCACTGGAAGACACCCGGCGTGCTGGGCTTCCTTTCCTCCACCCGTGTTGTTCCTGGCTATGTAGTATACAAGCCTGAATCTCTGACCTACCAAGAGTTTTTCTGAGCCGATACGTTTAAAAATTTCTTTCCACTTAAACTAGTCAGAGCAGATTCTTTTGTTTGCAACTTGATACAGTAAGGTATACTCACTTTCCTGGTAAATATATAGGGTCTTATCTCAATGACTCTGTGCTTAAGCGTGTGGATTCTGGAGCCAGACTACCTGTATTTCTCCTGCTCCAACACTTTTTCTGTGACCTGAGCGAGCTACTTAATCTCTGTGTCTCAGTTTCTTCATCTGTAAAATGGGGATTATAACAGTACCTACCTCACGGAGTTTATGGGAAAGTAAAGAAGATAATATATGTAATATTTATTAGCTACTGGCTGTTGCTTCAACCTGAAATACCCTCTCTGTCCCTTTGGTTTATTTCGGTCCTAGTTATCTTGCAAGCCCCAGCACAAAGTCCCTCTTCCATAAAGGCATTTCCATTCATATCTCCATTCTCTGCACTTGTATTGAATCTGTTTATGGTCACTACCCACCGAATTTAGTACTTAGTTGAGCTCAAATTGTATCACGTGTATTAACTCTTTTCTCAACTTGATTTAAAGCATATTCTTTTGTTAATTCAGTCTCAAAATGTACGTTGTTGGGGATGAGGGTAGGTGAGATCTGACTTGAAGGAGCATCACAGTTTATTTGGAGAGTGATTCTAATATTAAATTTCCCAATAAGAAATACCTATGGAGGGTATCATTTATGGACACTTTTATGTGCTTGGTCGTTTGTTATGTCATCTGACACTCCTAGTAATCCTGCAGTGCTCATCACCACTTCACCAATGAGGACAGCTGTAATTGACAATGGTTAAGTAACTCCAAGATCACACAGCTTCTCAGTGTCAGAACCAGCTGCATTTGATCTCAAAAAAAACAATGCTTTTTTGTGATACTAAACTCCCACTTAACAAATGCTAAAAACATTTTAGGTGACACAGTCATGGAAAATTATTGATTTTTGTAGGCCTTGAAGAATCATTCTCATTATTTTATCATCATGTTTCATGAAAAATGCTTAATAAAATAATGTCTATTGATTAGCTGACGGAAACTGATTTGGTTAATCTAGACTTAGTGGTGTTGGAAATGCACTTCCTCTGACTTCTTCAGAGTTTGTAGCATAAAGAAAAATGGCAACAAGCACTGTTTTCCATCTGTATATATCCCTTGTGTAATTCAGAGCACTTTCTTGTGTGTTACCATTTGATGTTTTTGTCAATTCAGTGAGAAGATGGAACAGAGTACTGTAATCACCATTTTTCGTGTGGGAACATAATGAAATCATTTGCGTAAAGCTCAGATAATCAGTGACAGTTGTGAGATTATAGCTTGGGGCTTCTAACATCCATTAGCTAAAGGGTTTAGCTGCCTGCGTATTTGAAGTGCCAATATGCATACAGTTTAGGGTTTGCAGTAAGGACTGTGGTTAGACATGATCCCCAGAAATCATCAAGGACTTAAGTGGCACAGGGAATTAGTATGAGGAAGTGCTGGCCTGATGCTAAAGATGGAAGTAGAGCTGAGTCTTGACAGTAAAAGTCTGGAGAGGAGATAGAACGCGAAAGGACGTGCTTGGCTGGAC
The DNA here is from genome assembly GCA_963574885.1 of Lepilemur ruficaudatus. Taxonomy (NCBI): domain Eukaryota; kingdom Metazoa; phylum Chordata; class Mammalia; order Primates; family Lepilemuridae; genus Lepilemur; species Lepilemur ruficaudatus. Next base: position 10,386 of record CAUYRT010030341.1, read on the forward strand.
GGAGAGAGTGCAGGAAAACATGAGTGGGAGTCAGGCTTCTCCTTGGACAAGCTGCCACCTACAGATACTTTCCAGTAAAGAGGCTACATTCATCTGTTGGTTTTTAACAAATTGCTGTTTCTTGTAATATAAAAGAAAAATGCTGGCTTGGTACTGACTTTTGAGGGAGGGCAAGGGGAGGATCCAAAGCCTCTGGGGCTCTGCCCATTCTTAGCCAGTATGCAATGGGTTGTCTCCTTCCCATTTCCACCTTCTTATTGGTGCAGTTCCTCTTCTTACTGTGTTACTGAATTTTCAAGCCTCTTCAACCATCCAGAGTGCATTTAGGTAAAATTGGAATTATAGGTATTTGTTCACATAAAAGCTGTATTATAATTCAGTGGTTAGACGGTTGAGTTCCATGCTTCACACTGTTTCAGATTCTTTATGCTATTTTATGTGACTCCGTTTTCATTCTGTGGAACATTTTGGGAAGAACATGAGATTATTTTGGCCCATTGTTTTTATGGAGCCAAAAAGTTATTCGTGTGTTTCTCTCATGTTCTCAGTTGTCTCCTAAAATGGGGTGTGATTCTACAGACACTCCATTTTACTGAAATTGTACAGTTCTACAGATGTGCACTGAATGTACCCTGATTCTCCAAAGCTGTAATTACTTGAGTAATTCAAGCAGAGAAACCACATGTGCTTAAAACCGAACCATTTATTCTGTGTCTACAAATCATGAGTTAGAGTGATATAGTCTGATAAGTTTTGCAATGGAAGTTATCTTTCTGAAATACCTTTGGTTCTCTCTTATTTATTACGAAAAAAAAAAAAAAACTATGAGGGTGCATTGAACACATGGGAGAACCCTGAAAATACAAGCATACCTCAGAGATATTGCTGGTTTGGTTCCAGGTCACCAAAATAAAGCAAATATTGTAATTAAGTCACACAAAGTTTTGGGTTTCCCAGTACATAAAAAATGTGTTTACAATATACTGTAGTCTATTAAATGTGTAATAGCATTTTGTTTAAAAACCAAAATACTTTGTTGCTAAAAAATAAAATGGTAATGATCATCTGAGCCTTCAGTGAGTTGTAATCTTTTTGCTGGTGGAGGGTCTTGCCTTAGTGTTGAGGGCTACTGATTGATCAGGGTGGTAGTTGCTGAAGGTTGGGGTGGCCCCGGAAATTTCTTAAAAAAAGACAAGTTAGTCACATCAGTGGACTCTTCCTTTCACGAAAGATTTCTCTTCTTTCAAAACGAGTCAATCCTTTCAAACCCTCCCTCTGCTTTATCAACTAAATTTATATAATATTCTGAGTTCTTTGCCATTTCAACAATGTGCACAGTGTCTTCACCAAGGGTAGATTCCATCTCAAGAAACCACTTTCTGTCCTCATACATAGGAAGCAGCTCCTCATTCATTGAAGTTTGATCATGAGCAGCAATTCAGTCACATCTTCAGGCTCCACTTCTATTTCCAGTTCTCTTGGTATTTCCATCGCATCTGTAGTTCCTTCCCCCACTGACCTCTTGAACCCCTCCAAGTCATCCATCAGGGATGGAATCAACTTCTTCCAAACTACTGTTCATGCTGATATTTTGACTTTCTGCTGTGAATTATGAATGTTCTGTGGGCTTCTAGAATGGTGAATCCTTTAAAGAAGGTTTTTAGTTTACTTTGCCCAGATCCAATAGAGTAATCACTATCTATGGCAGTTATAGCCTTAGGAAATGTATTTCTTAAATAATAAGATTGACTAAAAATGACTCCTTGATACATGGGCTACAGAATGGATGTTGTGTTAGCAGGCATGAAAACAACATCAGTGTCATTGTACATCTCCGTCAGAGCTCTTGGTAACCAGGTACATCGCCAGTGAGCAGTTATATTTTGTGAGGAATTTTTTTTTTTTCCTGAGCCATAGGTCTCAACAGTGGGCTTCAAATATTCCGTAAACCATACTGTGAACAGATACACTGTCATCCAGGCTTTGTCGTTCTATTTCTAGAGAGCACATAGTAGATCTTGCATAATTGTTAAGGGCTCTACAGTTTTTAGAATGTTAACTGAACATTGGCTTCATCAGCTATCAAGAGAGTCAGCCTGCCCTTTGAAGCTACGCATTGACTTCTTTGTTAGCTGGGGAAGTCTTGTATGACATGTTTTTCCAAGAGAAGGCAATTTTGTCCACTTGGAAGGAAAAATCTGTGGCTTAGTATAGCCACCTTTATCAATGATTGTAGCTAGGTCCTCTGAATAATTTAGTACAGTGTGTACATTAGCACTTGCTGCTTCGCCTTGCACCTTTATGTCGTGGAGACGGCTTCTTTCCTTAAACCTTGTGAACCAACCTCTGCCAGCCTTAGACGTTTTCTTCTGCCACTTCCTTATCTCCTTCAACCTTCATAGAATTGAAGAGAGGATAGAGCCTTGCTTTGAATTAGGGTTTGGCTTAAGGAAATGTTGTGGCTGGTTTGATATCTTCTACCCAGACCACTTACATTTTCTCCATATCGGCAATAAGGCTGTTTGGCTTTCTTATCATTCATGGGTTCACTGGAGTAGCCCTTTAAATTTTCTTTAAAATTTTTTTTTTCCTTGCATTCACAACTGGACTAACTGTTTGGCACAAGAGGACTAGCTTTGAGGCTGTCTTGGCTTTTGACGTGGTTTCCTCACTAAACTTAATGATTTTTAGCTTTTGATTTAAAGTGAGAGACCTGTGACTCTTCTTTCACTTGAACACGTAAAGGCCATTGTAGGGGTATGAACTGGCTTAATTTCTGTATTGTTGTGTCTCAGGGGATGGAGAAGGAGGGGCAGAGAAGTAGAAATGGCCAGTTGGGGGAGCAGTTACAACACACGCATTTACCCCTTGTTAGCTGTTCTATATTATCACCCCCAAACAGTCACAATAGTGGCATCAATGACTGATCACAGATCACCGTAACAAATGTAATAATGATGAAAGTGTTTGAAATATTGCTAGAATTACCAGAATGCGACACCAAAACACAAAGCACATGCTGTTGCAAAAACGGTGCCGTTGACTTGCTCCACGCAGGGTTGACACAAACTTTCAGTTTGTAGGAAAAAACCCATCATACCTGTGAAGCACAAGGAAGCAAAGTGCAATGAAATGCAGTCTGCCTGTAAATAAAGTTATGTGCATAATTCATGTTTTAGGATATTACATTTCGTTGTTTAAAGTGCTGGCCGTGCTGTTCCTGAATTCTACTCTGCATCTGTTATATCCTTTGCATGCTTCAGAGCATTTTCTTGTGCATTTTCCTGTGCTGTCCATATCTGTTTGTTGAGAACATAGAATAGAACTAGTATCATGATCATTTTTTGTAGGACAAAACAAAAATTTAGTTTACGCTCACATGTAGTAGAGTTTGATAATTATTTCCAGTGGATGGCAAGAGAGTGCTGGTGTTCCTGCATGGTATTGTTGGTCAATGTGTGAGCCAAGTTGAATTGTGAGGATGTTTCAGTCTCAGGTTTTGAAGCCTGGGGTGTGGAATACCACACGCCTTTTTCAAAGTGTGGCCTGCAGTCTGTGGCTGGAAAATCTCCTGGGTTCCCACCCGAGACCTACCCAATCAGAGTCTGTGGGAATAGGAAAAAATACCCAATTCAGCTAATTCCCAGGTGATTGTCATGCTCACAACATTTTGAGAACCGCTGATTCAGAGTGAATGATTCAGAGTGATACATTCTTGGTTCATTGGACTTCTGGGGACTGTCACTTCTAAGGTGCTACTCTCGAAGTCACAGAACCTCCCTTCTGTCATGGAACAATTGAATGTCTCCGGCTGCTGTGACCCTCTTGGAGAGTCTACCCTGGCTGGTGGGCTCAGCACATTAGAGGAGCCAGTGGGCGCTGCAGTCTGGAGACTTCTTATAATAAGATTTTTTAGTAACCAAAATTGATTAGTAGATAAATATAAATTGTGAATGGCACAAATGATTTCTTTAATACTCAGTGAGAATTGTGAGGGAATTGCATTCATTATCAGAAGTACAGTAAGTGCGATATGGGTAATACCGGGACTCTTTCTCTAGCAGCCTTTGAATTCCTACAGAGCCCAGTGAATTCTCATTGTCAGGGTCTGCATTGTATTTCTAAGTTCCAAGCCAATTACCATTGAATCTGGAGAAATGTACTTTATCTTTGAAGAAGTAGTTCACATTTTAGTCATTGACATTTTATTTTACCTCTTCTCTACTAAGAGAGTGAATGACTCATTTAGGAGATGAAAAAAACACTTGAACTGTTTAAAATATTGATGTTATAAGTGCCATAACTTTGAAGAGGAAGCATGAAAATTGGCATTTAAATGATGTCTCCAAAGATTCCTCATCTTTTGTACAGAATGAGACTCGCTATTGGAGTGAACCTGAGATGTTAGATTTCGAATTCATCTCTGAATGCCTAGTGGCAGGGCTGCTGTGCCTGGTTGAACACGGCATAAAGCCACCCTGCAGAGAGGGCCTGGGGGTTAATGTTCAGTCTGTGCTAGCCTGGCCAATCAGGAGCCCTAGTAAGTGCATGGTTTTTCTGGGATACCTTTTTTAAATTACTTATCTGAAGAGTTATCTCTTTCTAATTTATAATAATAGCTTTGGACACAGAGGGCTTTGGGGTTAGCTAAAGTCTTGTACAGCACCTAAGACAATTTATCAATTTATAAAGTAGGTTTTCCCTCCCTTATTTCCTTTTAATTTATTCAACCTCACCAGAAGTCTGTGTTTCTGGGATATGGTGTCAAGGTATTGTCACGTAGAATCCCTATTCTGTCACTTCTCACATGGATGGTCAGAAGAGTCTGACTACTTCTCTCCAATTTTCCAAAATCCAATCTCTAATTTCCCTTTTTGGCAGTGCAGCTTCTTGAATTTTCCCTGAATACAGAGATGTTAAGCTCATCTTCAGCGCTATGCTGTACCTGAAGTACATGAGCAATCTGTTTATTATTAATACCAGGAGCATATCTGTATGATTTCCAACATAGACCACTGAAGGAAAAAAGAAAACACACACACACAAAGTTGGTCTGTAGTTCATAAATGTTTAAGTAAGTTCTTGAACATTTTAAACCGAAAAATGTTTAAAACAAAGGAGGGGAAAAATAAAATAGTTTTCAGTGTTTATAGAGTATGAATGTTTTACTCCTTAAAGACAATATCAATATAAATAGAAAAGAGTTTCATTGAAACTTGATAATAAATTAATTCAGTTAAATATAAACTAGGTGCCAAAACAACTGCAGTAGTAGAGAATCCTCATTCTTTGCACTGCGCAAAGCACATGACTTCCCTAGTAAAAAAAGATTGTGTACAATTAAAAACATAATGCTGTTTATTGGTTCTGCAAGCACATAATGGGAAGTCCACAGATTCTGAAGCTCATCTTTTCTTTATAACCTCTAGGTGTGAGATAGAGGTTTAATATTTCTTTTGATCTTTAACAAATCAAGAGGATACTTCCTCCCTCTTGAGGGCAAGGTATAGAGGACAGCTGAAATAACTGTAAAGGACGTGGCATCCAGAAAGCGTATAGCCTAGGTTTTCAGTACCTGTGCTATTAATATTTAGTCCCTAGGGAGGCCCTTTTAAAATACTTGAGTAACTTTAAAACTTATTGAGCTAAAAAACTTGAGTTTATTTTAGGAGATACTGTTGAAATTACAAGGGCAGTCCATACCCTTATTTATTTAACAGACATTTGTTTTAATCTTTTAACATATATTTTTACGTTTGATTCTTACAACAACTGCACTTCCAGCTAAGGAAATGAAGTTACGGAATGTGTAAGTGCCCACCTGACCCCAAAGCTTATAAATGTTCTCTCTACTATACACAGATAATGAAAAAATGCTGTCTTAGGCACATTCTCTGATATATTCAACACAGGAAAAAATGTTAATACGTAAGTATTCATAGCCTCCTCTTTTTGCCGTTGTCTTTTGTGTGGTAGGACTTTGTTACGTAGAATCTGGATGATGAGAGTATGGGGTGAAAGGAACTTCCCTTCTACTTCCTGAAGATTCAAGTATTTGAGTCCATAAAATAAAAAATAGGTTGAAGAAAAAGCATACGTGTTTATTAACATGAACATGCACAGGAGTCACAAAAAGTGGTTTTGAAGGGCCTGGTGGTTGAAACTTAAATCCCCTTTTCATAGAAGAGAGGGAAGTGGGGGACGTTAACAAGTTTATAGTAAGAGTAAATTTTTTGAGGAGGAGAATGAACCCCCCAAAACAGACAATAGCCTGAGACAGAGTAGGCTCTGGGTGTGGGTATGGTGTTAACTCTGGTCTTCCTTCCTGAGAGTTTATCTTCCCTTGATGAGATCACAGGGAAGGGACTCAAGACAGTCTCATTCCTTCTGGAGGAACTCATCCTCCTCAAATAAGGAAACTAGAGAAAACCTCTCCCTGTGCTTCAGGAGAGGCAGAGGGGCTAGAGACCTTGGTTCTGAGGCTGCTGCTTTAGTTCAAAGTACTCAGCATGTCCAAGAGCCATTCTTTGGGGCCTCCTTTTCTGAGTGCCAACAGGAGAAAGATGACTTTTGAGGGTGGAGGTGGAAGTAAGCAGGAAAAGTGGCACATTTTGATTTACTTTAGAAAGGACAGAGAACTGTTGTCTCCAGGTAGGAGAATAATTAATCATAAAAAGGCATGTGTGTATGGGAGTTGGGGAATTGAGCATGAGAGTCACGAAGTTGTGGCAAGTTTGGATAGAGAGTTCTGTGGGCTGGAGGGATAGATCTGCCAAATGTGTTAGTTGCAGAAAATAGGGAAAGGGGATTTAAAAAGTTTGTGCATTACGATCACATTTTAATTTTTAACTTTTTGTTGAGAGACTTGACTAAGCAGTTAAATTGTTTTTTGAGTAGTGGACTGGCATTTCCTTGAATGAGACCTTGCTATGCCTGGCCCATACCAGCTCACCTCCATTTAGCTTACAGTATATTTTAAAAAAATGCATAAACATACACATACTGCATACACACATACGTATATGCATATAGTTACACATACATATTTTATGCATATAAATTTATATATACATAACACATATACTTGTGTATATGTGTATGTTCATATAATTTATATACATACGCTACATATTTATACATAAATTTGTAGACAGAAAGTCCAAATACATCTCATAGTACTGGCAGTGCTGTACAGTATTGTTTAGAATAGGCTTTTCAAACTACTTTGCATTTTTCTAAATTTGAAGGGGAAAAAATGACAGCAGTGGAGCCCCTGAAAGGAGAGAGGGGAATGTGCCAATAGTGAAATCTCAGGCAAACTACTGCCGCTGGCTGGACTTCCTTCCTTTCTATAAGTTGAGGAAATATAGAGAAGAAAGGTTTGTAATAGGTAAAGGAATGATAGTAGCAATCAGCTTGGCTATTTCCTAGATAAGGGTCCAGAACCTAAGGCTATGTCAAAGTCTGGTGGAGGGCAACCCTGATGTACTAGAACACAGAAACAAAAACAGTTGCTTTTCAACATTCCAAATCCTTGCAAAGTTATTTTGCTTTTCATGGCATATTGATGACAATATCCAGATTTCTGGATGCATTCAAGTGAGATGTTAAGGATTGATTCAAGACAGCATTGTGTATTATGTTAATGATGTAGTTAAGATGAGTAAAGTGTAGTAATGAAATAAACAGCATCATTTGACCTGTTAGGACAAACTGTAAAATGATGTAGCCAATTTTAATTGGACTTAATCATTGAGAGAATTTAAGCCTTTTTTGTTTTTTTTAAATTACTGTGGATTTATTTTCTTTACTATCTATTCTAAACTTAGGATTTAGAGAAAGACAGCTTTCTTCCCTATATCAAGATAAGCGTGGTTAACAGAGAAAATCCAGGTTGCCTCTGTGCAGTCTAAAGAGATCATAAAAATGAGTCATGTTGGTATAGTTAATGTTAGGACTTGTCATAGCAGTAAAAACTCTGTCATAGGGTCAGCAGATTTTCTGTGGTATTGATTCAATTTGTGAATCATTCTAGGAATTTTCATGGTAATTTTTTGGTGGCTCTTTATTAGGAGCTTCATGTATTAGAATTCCTCTAGAAACACCAGAATGAAATCCGTGAGTCCTCTGTCAACTTTGAGGTTACCTAAAAATGATCCTTTGCTCATCTAGGGGGTCTTCTTCAACATGGACAGCACTCCCATGGGTACCCCCCATTGGTTCTCAGAAGCTCCGGGCAGATCCTCTATGGGTTAGTACCGACGATCTGACTGCAGGGTGCCCATTTAGCGTGTGGCACTTGGCAGGTATTTTCCAGAATCCAAGTGGTTTTCCAAGTAGTCAAATCAAGTCAATTCAGAGGAAATGGCCTGTTTTAGGTCTTCAGAACTTTGGCAGCACAAGCTCAAAACAGAAGAATTAAGAGTAAATCAAGCAGCATGAAAGAGCCTAATAGGAGTAGGGATTAGAGTACATCAGGTGAAACCTCACAATAGCAATTAGGGTTCCCTTAACAATTCTGGGGTTCTGGCATGAGGAATAGAGTGTCTAGCCAAACTCAAGATCAGGTGGTAGGAAATAAGTCCTTGTTGAATAATTCTTTTACTGACATTCTTTCTCTTTTCTGGTTTTGGTTGTTAAGTAGCTCTCTAAATGTTGTCTTTGTATCGGGTCAAGAGCTTGAATCCCAAGGAGCTTGAATCATACATGGTTCACATCAGAGTCTCAAATTCCTTTTAAGTTTATCTCTTTTATTATCATGTGTTAAAATCTACCTAAAATAGTTCTGGATAAGAACTCTTGTACAGTCCTGGGGCATGAGGTGAGGAATGTGCCTTACATTAGTAGGCGTTCGTGTAGTGCATTTTCATTGTAGTCTAGAGAGTTGAATTTTCTAGTCACAAGTTAAAAGAAAGCAGTAGAAATAGTTGTAGACATTCCAGTGATGGAGTTTTAAGGTGGGAATATTGTCATGGAAACAAAGATTGGAGTAAAAGGAAGAATTTCAAAGGGAAGAATATTTGGGAAAAAATGAGGAAGGAAAAATAAGTTTTAAATTTTACTCACTTATGATTGTGTTTGCCAAGTCACCATCCACTTTTGAGCTACTCCCTTGGTCCTTTTTACTCACAGTCTTGTATGTGTGTGGGAAAAATATATATGCATATGTGTGTGTGTATATATATCTATTTTTAGATTAAGCACTTAAAGATTAAGAGCCCTTTAGGCAAAACTCTTTAACTAGATGAAGTACTTAACAACTTAAAGATCAGGAATTATATCTTTTTCATTTCTTACTGTGTCTTCCCCATGGAAAAGTCCAACAAATGTTCGGTTAATATTTTTAATTCAGCTTGATTTAAAAAATGTCTTCCGATTTAGGAATAACATTTATCGGGCATCGGGCAGATGGGAGGGAGGAAGAGAGGATGGGTATATACATACATAATGAGTGCAATGTGCACCATCTGGAGGATGGTCACTCTTGAAGCTCTAACTTGGGGAGGGGCAAGGCAATATATGTAACCTAAACATTGTACCCCCATAATATGCTGAAATTAAAAAAAATGCCTTCTGAGTACCAATTATGTGCAAGGCATTGACCTAGATGCCGCAGGGATACCAAATACATAACATGTAATCTCTGATACAAAGAGTTCATACTTAGATAGCAGGATGAGATTGCAGCAGAAATAAGAACATGAGCTATTGTTTATTTACTACCTATTTGCTAGGTTAGCACTTTACTTTGTTTTATTTAATCCCTCTGACAAACCTATGAGATTAGCTATTATTATCTTCCTCTTCGTTAAAGAAACTGAGTCTCAGGAAAGATCTGTCTGGTTGATAACTGCAAATGTTAATACATAGCAGAGTCCAACTTGATGCCTGGTATAAACCAAAAGCCAGGCTCTTAAATATGCTCCTATACTTACACACATATACACAAACATACATATATGTTGCCATTATACATGTATGTGATAAGCAGTATGGACCGGTACTATATAGGTATTTAGAAAGAATAGATTTCTGAGCATGCGGTAATTATACTTGATTTAGAGGATCTAGAAAGGTTCTGGGGCGGTGACAACTAATACAGACATTGGAAGGGTTAGTGTAAGGATGAGAAGAATCATTCTAAGCAGAGGGAATAATACCAGGACAAGTGTTGAGATTTATTAATACAGTAAGTGCCTCTCTCCTAGTAACCATGCTATGTATTGAGTATTTTAATAGCACTTATAAAATAATCATTTTTATAGCAGATTAAGTGGACACTAAGAAAATGGAGTGTTTTCCCTAAGGGAGGGCCAAGCCAACACTTGGTATATAATCCATGCTGGGCCTCGGATAGTGTTACATATTTTTGGTGATGCTTGTCCAACAGTCATCAGTTACAAAGTTTAATTTAAAGAGATGGCCATCCTTTGACCTAGTTGGGCACAAGAGTGGCCCTGTGAATGCCATTGTGCATGTTTCTACTTTCAGAGTAATTCATTTCATTGCATTAGCAATGTTTTGTACCTGTTAATTGGGAATAGATGAAGTTAACAGTTAAATAAAAACAATTATACCATCATGAGAGCTCAAAGCTAGTCCTTGCACGTATAGCCTAGAATACTAATAGCAAGATGCAGACATCCCAATTCCTCATCTTGCATCCCTGTGTTAAATATTAATGTATTAATTTATGTGACCACAGTCTGTCACTAAAGCTTCTTCTTTCTCTGTACATCAAAGTTAAATGATAGTACTTAAGCCTTCATTTACAAAGTAACTTGCGGACTCTGGCTAATTCATCATAACACTTCTTAGATGGTTCCTATTTAAATATTATGATTGCTGTTTTATAGGCAGAGAATGGACAAAGACATTGACAGTGTTTATTTACATTGGCTGTATAAAGCATCATACCTAGACTTCTGCATTCAATATAATGACATTAATTTCATTCATAGTTTTTTTACTCTTTTGGATTCAGAGATGCTGAAGAATAGATACTTATAGAAGAGATAATCTACTGGGGCTCCTCCGCTGTAGCCAGACCAAGATATTTACTGGATATTTGATGTCTCTGGTCCTTGCAGTTTATGCCAGTTCTGGAATTCAGTAAATCCAAATTTTTAAATTAGTTGTTATTTATATGAATAGCTATACAAAGCTTCCACCATTGTAAGTAATTATTAACCTTGTAAAATCTTTTCTTGTATTTAAGTAGCAGCTCCTGTCCAAATTGGAGTAGTACTGTTTGTCTGTTTCACATAGGATTTAATGCTTCTTAATTATGGCAGCCACATCACTCCAAATATCCTCTAAAGATCTGTACAGTTCAATAAGAACAGATAAACATGTAAAAACCCTATGCTTTAGACATAGTGGAAAGATAGAGGAGACTACAGCCTTCAAATTATGCAAGTAAAAAGGTAAACGCCAGTTTCCAGAACAGTTGTTTCTCAAGTTCCCTACTCAAATCTTTGTGGAGGGATGGATGTTGGAAAAATTGCCAAGAAAAGAGAAGATATAACTGAGCTAAAATCAACCCCTGAGAGTGAGTCAATCCTCAATTCAAAAATACTGAAAAAGAGGCCTGAGCATATCAGAGCTCTGACTGTAAGGAAAGGATGTAACCTGTGTGTGGGACTTAGGCAGCCAATCTTGGAAAGGCAATGCTTGTGGGGAAAAGGGGTGCAAGAGGTTAAACAGTGACTCCTAAAGACATCCATGTCCTAATCCCTGGAACCTGTGAATGTTACCTTGTCACAGAAGGGACTGTAAATGCGATTATGTAGAAGCTCTTGAGATGGGGAGATTATCCTGGATTATCTAAGGGGTCCTAAATGAAATCACAAGTGCATTTATACAAGGGAAGAGGAAGAGATTTGACTACGAAAGAGGAGACGATGTGAGGATGGAGCAGAGATTGGAGTAAGGCAGTGGCGAGCCAAGGAATACCAACAGCCAGCTGGACCAGGAAGAGGCTAAGATTGGATTTTCATCTGCAGCCTCCAGAAGGAACCAGCCCTGCTGATACCTTCATTTTAGCTCCAGGCGACTTACTTTGGATTTCTGGCATCTAGAACTATAATAGGATAAGTTTCTGCTGTTTTAAGCCATTAAATTTGTAGTGTTTTGTCATATCAGCAATAGGAAATGTTATACAGAGAGTAAAATAGGAAATTTGCCTTTGGGAATTCTGGGGTGAAAGCAAAAAGAAGCAAGAGGAGAAATCTAGGATTCTGAAAAACGGCAACCACAAAAATGAAAAAGTAAGCGGAAAATATGCAACTCCTTTGTCAGTCACCTACAAACCATTCATGCAAAAAACTACGTTTTTTTCTAAATTAACAGAAGAGGACTCTCTTGAAGGAGGTGGTGAGAGACTGTGCTATCATAGCCCCAAGTAATGTTGCCTGAGTTGTTTTTCCTCTTGAAAAATGAACGTGAAGATAGAGGATCCTTCACAGTGGTGTCCTCCAGCCTTTTTTAAACATTCTGGATTCGTGCTTATTGTCAAAAGCCAGCCAGAGAACTTGACTTTTTGATACTTGTGATCTTGTAGATACTTGTTTCTTATTGAAGAAAAAAAATCTTTGGCTCATTCCACATACATTTATTGAGTGCTACTGTGTGCACTAATTTCAGTACAGTAGAGGTAGGAGTTAGTGCAGATGTCTTATTTTAGTGAAATTCTTGGGGCTGGAATATATGCAGCAACTCAGAAGACAGGTGGGTTGGGCTTCTCATGTCTACAGGGACTCATGACAGAATGAGCCACGTGGGGACAGTGGGTCTGTTGGAGGTGGCAGGCCAGGGTGCCAGAGAGAGACCTGGAAAAGGAAATTCAAGGGATCTAGGAGCAGATACCAGAAATAAATCAGAAAGTAGGGTTTTTAAGGTAGGTGAAAGCAAAGTGGTTTGGAGTATAGGCTGGGAAGGTGAAAGTGCCAGGGGCCATTTATTGATGTTGGCAGAAGCAAGCCAGTCAGTCAGCTTAAAGACTCGGGGCCAAGCTGGCCAGGGACCAGCAGTGATTAAAAATAAATTTATTTAATTCATGGATATGCAGTATAAATGACTTCTTATAAAACAGTGGACTGTGCTCTTCCTTTTTTTTAAAGTTGTTTCAAATGCAACCATAATAAGCTTGTATCACCATGTTTAGAAATTTGGCATATGCTGCTTAGATTGTACAGTTTTTAAAGTGCTGCACTTAAAATAACAGCTGAAAATATGCTGAAGGTGATATTAATTTATGTAAAACCGCTTTCTAAATACAAGTAAGTAAAACTATAAAAAGCTTTGTTTTATTTTAAAGGTATAAAAAGCTTTTTTTTGTTTGTCTAAGTTCAAATCTGTTACTTTGGTCATTGCCAACATAAATGCTTTCTTTTATTGACTAACCCTTCCAGTCCAGCTCTCCCTTTCTTGCTGTGTGTGAGGAGCAATGCATCTGGGAGTCACAGAGGAGGGAGAATTCTCTCCTGGTTGCCTATATTGGTAGGGAGGAAAGATTTCTCTTATTCAAGCTTCAGTCCACAGAGTGCTTCTGCTGGCCACCAGGACAATCCAGTTGAATGCAATGCAGACTGTGATTTACAGTCGATTAAAACAATGGCAAACCCAGGTTTCTTGTAGCCAGGCTGTGGCGCTCACGTGTTGCACCAGCTGGTTTTTGCTAGAATTACACATAAGGATTTTCTCAAAGGAAGGAAACCCCCAAATTACTTGCTAAATTCCAAATCGATGATTAAGTGATGTGTAGGGAAAGAAAAGGAGAAACTACGTGAAGAAGAAAGTGCGTGAAAAGGCAAAGTAGCCCTAGTTCACCTGTGCACCAAACACTATGTGCCTAATGTTAAGTCCAGTTTTGGGGGCGCGATGGTGAGAAAGAGCTCACGGTCCGGTGGGGAAGACAGAGCTGTGCCAAAGAAATGTACGCTCTGCTTGGGGAAATCAACTTAGCACAAAACTCAACTTGGGAGGAAGTTAAGGTTTCTTGGAAAAGATAACACATGAGATAAGATGATTACCTGGAGAAGGCTATGAGATAAATACAAGCAAAGAGGAAACCCAGAGCTTCCTGCTGTGAAGGGGGAGAGTAAGTCGCTGGACATTGCAGGAGGAAGGTAAAACCTGAAGAAGAGATAAAAATATTAAGAGTTAAGAAAGAACCATGGTGTGCAATTTAGTATTAGTTTCCTAGAGCTGCCTTAACAAATTACCAGAAACTTGCTATCTTGAAACAACAGAAATGTATTCTCTCACAGCTCTGGAGGCCAGAAGTCTAAAATTAAGATGTCAACAGGGCCTTGCTCTCTCACCTATAGGAAGGATTCTTCCTTGTTTCTTCTAGCTTCTGGTGTTTGCCAGCCGTCCTTGGTTTGTAGACGCATCTCTCGAATCTCTGTCTGTCTTCCTGTGTGTCTCTTCTGTTCTTACAAGGACACCAGTCATATTGGATTCGGGGCCCACCGTATTTCGGTGTAACCTCATCTTAACCAATTACATCTGTAATGGCAGCGACCCTATTTCCAAATAAGGTCACATTCTGAGGTACCGAGGGTTAGGACTTCAACAAATCACTTTGAGGAACACAATTCAACCCCAAACAGTGTCCGCAAAAGAGTGTTTAAGTTTATATTTTTTCCCTGGGAGTTGCTTAAAGGAAGGTTGCTCAGTGGGAACCTATAGTTGTGGGCTGATAAACTGTGGTGATTTTTCTTAATGGCCTAGGGAAAGAAAAAGGCAAACTTGAACATAATGAACTGAGAAAAAGAACACTAAACATTAATAGCTCTAGTAGCCCTCATTAAATACACAATTGGTAGCATTTTTCTGTGAAGCTGTGTAGAAGCTATTTTAGAAGCTACCCTTTGGGAGTTATTGTGAAGGAGAAGTAAGTAGTTAGGCCTTCAGCGGGTCCTTACAGCAAAAAATGAAACAATCCCCCTCCCCCCAAAAAAAACACGCACACAAAAGGCAAGCCCTGGACACATCCTATTCTAAATCATTGTACTTTATAGAAGCGTAAAAGGAACAGATATGCTGGAGCTAATTGCAGGGTCTCTGGCTGCAAAACCAAGTTTTGTTCAAAAGGTTATACATTATTTGCTTTGGAATAAAGTCATAAAATGAAAGCACAAAGACAATGTACATTTCTATGATTCAAACCATAGGGAATGTGAGTTTAGAGTGTGCACTCTTTTCTGAGTATTTTTCCTATTTTTATAATTCCTGATGTCATGTTTATTGCATTCTCCATACATTTAAAAAAATCTATAATTCTTCAATTAGAATAAATGAATGAATATCCTCCAGTTTATAGAAATTCGCTGCATATGCAGTTATTCAAGAACATTTCTTTTCTGTGAACTTTTAAACCCCTGTTCTGTTTCTCTGTTGCTGACTGTATGAACCTATTTGGCTGTTAATCTACAGTGCGTGTAGGCAGTATTGAGGCCATGAATTGCATTAAATTGTAATTTTAAAGATTATCCTGCAAGTCTACTAAATATATATTACTAGACTAGGGTCATCCCTTTCTTCTTGTCATGTTGTATTGTCCTTACAAATGAAAGTTAGAATAGCTTTCTACTGTAAGTTTTTCTCTTTCATGCTTTCCTCTCTCCCCCCTTGCTCCCCTCTTCCTCCCCTCTTCCTCCCCCTTCTTGCCCCCTTCCTCCCCTCTTCCTCCCCTGTTTCTCCCCTCCTCTCCTCCTCTTCCTCCCCCCCCGCTGTCTTCCCTTCTTTCTTTCCCACAGGATCTTGCTCTGTGGCCCAGGCTGGAGTACAATGGTGCAATCATAGCTCACTGCAGCCTCAAACCCCTGAGCTCAAGCAATCCTCCTGCCTCAGCCTGCTGAGTAGCTAGGACTACAGACATGCACCACCACACCCATCTTATTTATTGATTTATCAATTTATTATAGAGATGGGATCTCACTATGTTGCCCAGTCTTGTCTCAAACTCCTGGACTCAAGTGGTACTCCTTCTTTAGCCTCCCAAAGTGCTGGGATGATGGGCATGAGCCACTGCACCCAACTATTTCATTTTAATAGCTATGAGATTTAAACACATGTTGTTGTTCATTCATCTAACACCATGTATTATCCTTTTGTCCCTTATCAACTATTTTTATTTATTTATAAAGTTTTATTAGTATTTTTGACAAATCACACATATATTTATGAGGTGCAACGTGATGTTTTGATATATATACAAAATGTGAAATGATTCAATCAAGCTAATGTATCCATCACCTCACTCACCTATCATTTTTTATGGTGAGACATTTGAAATTTACTTCCTGTCTGAGTTCATTTGCTATTACTTATAATGGGATACCTGAAACTGGGTGATTTATTTAAAAAAGGAATTTATTTCTTACAGTTATGAAAGCTGAGAAGTCCAAGGTCAAGGGGCTGCATCTGCTGACACTTTGTTATTGGTGGGGACTCTGAAGCCTGGGGCATCACATGGCCAGGGGGATGAGTGTGCTAGTTCAGATCTTTCTTCCTCTTCTTATAAAGCCACTTATATGTTATCAGATTAACATTAATTCATTAATCCATGAGTGGATTAATTCATTCATGACAGCAGAGCCCTCATGACCCAGTCACCTCTTAAAAGCTCTACCTCTCAATATTGCCACAGTGGAGATTAAATTTCAACATGAGTTTTGGAGGGGGCAAATACCCAAACCACAACTCTCCCCTAGTAATTTTGAAACATACAATACCTTATTATTGACTGTAATCACCCTGTTGTGCAATGGATCTTAAAACCTATTCCTCCTATCTGAAACTTTATATCCTTTGATCAGTAACTCACCATTCCTTCCGTTTCACCCCCTCTTAACTATTTATTTTATAAGGTTTTTTTAAAGAGTCAAGAGTTTAAGCTAATTGCTATATAGTTCAATATTTCCATTACCTAACAGCTTTGTGGCTAAGATTCAAGATGCCTTAATAAAGACAATTAGCAAAACTTGTAGTTTTAGTTTATTATATAATACTACATTGATGTTTTGATTACAGAATTTTGCCAAATATATTTAGGCATTTGACTATCAGAACACATGAGTTCTAAAAACAGAATTAAGTCTGATTTTAGTTCTATTAAATATTGTACCTTTCTAAACGGCGAAGATGTGGAATTCAAAAACATAATGTTAAATTTCTTGTCAATGCCAAACATGTTTTTTGCAAGTAATATTACATAGATTGTGTTAATTTGGAATGAACATGGATATTTCTGAAAAACAAAGCATGCTTAGATGGCGAGTAGTGTGGTGGAGAACTAGCATAAATGAGGAATCAAAAGACTTGGAATTTAATACCGGCCAACACCTAACTAGCCATGACCTCTGTGGGCTCCTGCTTACTCATTTATGATTTTGTTCTACTGACATTGCTGAGCCATTGGATGCATCCAAAGAAAGTTTGAAAGCTTAAAATTTCAAAATGTATAAATTATATAGAATTACACAAGTATATGGTGATTATATACAAAATAACCTAAGTGAGAGGATTCTTGAACAGTAGATCAGGGAGAAACTGAAGACTCTGATTTCACCCACCATTTAAGAAAATCATGAAAGAAGTATCCTTTAAGCCATTTAGACAAGACAGAAGACGGAAAAATGTGGACTGAATAGAGTTAACACCAAGGTGTTTAATAGTTACTTAAAGGCCACTATAAAAAATTGTTTTAAACAGACCTAAGTCATATCTGGGCCATAGAGGACGCTTGGTACCCATAGATGGATGATGAATGGCTAGCTGGACATCACAACTCTTAAAATTCCTTTGTCTGTGTGCTAGAATTGCTGCATCTGTCCTGTTAGGACAATATACTGTACTTCAAAAACGTGAAATCTCTTCAGATATGTGTGGCCAGGATGGTGAGCAATTTGAAAACCATCCCATATTAAGCATAACTGAGATAACAAGGAGTGTTTAGTCCACAGAAGGACAGACGTATGAAGAGACAACAGATTTTCAGATTTTTGAAAGATTAGTATGGATATTTTATATTTCATCATATGTAGCCCAGAACTAGTACGGACATTGAAAGTTTTAAAAAGGCAAAATTGGCATATATGATTAAGCAAAAAATAACTAGTCAAATTGTTTGAAAAAGAATGTCTTCTTTCTGACATGTGCTTTGTGCTTGACCGTTGGCAATGGGGGAATAGAGTCCGATTGAACACTGAAAAATTTTGCTTACGTTTCCTTGGGCTGGGAAGGTCTGAAGGTTATCTTTCAAGTATACCTTCCAAAGATTTTTGTAATTCCGTGAACGATCTCAGGTGTCACTCCTGTGTCTACTGACCGGCGAGTGCTTACTGTCCACTTGCCCTGCACCAAGAGCTCCACTGCAGAAGGGTGAGCTCTGTATGAGCCTGTGCTCTGGCTGTAGCCACAATGCGAACATAACCTAAACAGCTGCGCCTGGTGTTGCCATTTATTCATTTGTTCATTCAGTAAATATTTTATTGTGTTTCTGCTGTGTACCAGGCACTGTTTTAGGGAATGGGGATAAAAAAGGCAACCATGAGCTTGTTTCTTGGTGAGTGGGACAGAGAGTATAGAGAGCAACAACTAAATACATGTCAGGTTGTGAGTACCGTAAAGAAAAATGAGAACCTCTGGGGGAGTAAAGATGGATCAGGAGAGTTGATTTTTGATAAAACGTTCAGGCCTTTCTAATAGGAAGACAGTGAACCAAGACCTGAAGGATGCAGTGGAATAAGCCAAGCAGATATCTAAACTAACAGCGTTCCAGGCGGTGGGCAGCCAGCGCAAAGACCTGAAGGAGGAGTGTGCTTTTGCGTTTGAGGAATGGTTGAAGAGGCATTGTGTCTGAGGCAGAAAAGCTGGGGAGAAAGATGCAGATGATATGGTGAGAGAGGATGGTGTTTGGTAGAAGGAAGGAAGGGAGAGGCAGATCATTTGGGTTACTGTGATGACTGAGACTTTCACTCTGAGGGGAAGCCTCAAATGCAGAGATCTTGTTCAGAGGGGAGAACAGAGGTATTGAATGACCAGCAAAGTATAAGTTAAAAAGAGCCCTGGACTATTGATGAGGAACTGATGTTAGTGTGGTCTTTGCCATCCAGCACCTGGATGTTCTTCGTCAAGTTATTATACTTTAGCACTTTGGGTCTTAATTGATTGTAATTTTAGGACTGAAATAGGTGACTTATGAAGATATCTATTTTTTAATTCCTGGATTAGGTATCATTTTATGTTAAGTTTTGAAGATGAGGGAAACTGAGTAGAGTGGAGAAATGTTGGAATAAGGAAAGTTTCAGGAAGGTCTAAGCTGGATTTTGAAACTGGGCAGGATTTAGATCAGTAGGGCAAAGAGAATAGGGTAGTCCAAGTATCGAGAATGCTGTGTGACTAGCGGCAGAATATGTTCTGACCATGAGGAACCATGAAAAGACTAGTGCAGTGAGGGCGGAAGGAAGCTCCTTGAGGAATTGTAGGTGGATATAAGACATGAAGATATTATGAAGATATTATGAACAACAGACAGTGAAGGTTAATATGCTCCAATGAATGAAGAGCCATCATGTATCTTAGAGCAGGGACTAACAGCCTGATGTCACTAAGAAAGTATTAATAATGTGGACTTTGCATCCAGTGATACATTGTTACACACCAACAGCATCTTTGATAATGATAATTTTTTGTGCATTGGTAGTGATGAAGTAGTGCATGATGTCTTGAAAATGTGCCTCCTCTATCTCCCTTCCCAAAATAAAACAAATGAGCCAGAATCAGAGCTGAGAACTAGAATAGTGATTTCTCTGAGGGCAAATGTATACAAATATTGCTGTCTGAACACCACGACATGGGCAAGCAGTAAGGAAGGAGGTTCTGCACCTGAGATACCAACATCAAATTGGGACCTTTGAGAGAGGCCAAAATGTTTTCAAGTCAGTAGCACCCTGATTCCAAGCAGAAGCAGGCAGAAGTCCTCTCTCAAGTATCCCCTGTGTAGGTTTATAGGACTGTAACAGATTAAGATCAAGCAGGTCAGAATCATTTTAACTAACTTTATGAGGAGATAAGACATTTTAAGTGAGATTTAGCGTAAACAATGAAACTGAATGTTCAGACACTTACTGAGTGCAGATATTGTAGTTATCAAATATAGAAAACAGAATGGCTATATGCACATATTTGTAGAAATAAAAGATGAACCACAAAAGCGAACAATGAAAACCTGTTGAGAATGACCAGGAAGATCTGAAAAAGAATGACTTGGAACCTCTAAAAATGGAAACTATTGTTGTGGAAATAAAAATGTAACTGAGAAATTAAGAAGCAGATGAGCGACAGAGAGAATTAGTGAACTGGAAAATGTATGTAAGAATTACCCAGAAGGCAACACAGAAGAGGAAATGGAAATATAAAAGAATTGAGAGGGTTCTTATTATCAGACTCACCAAAGGACAGAGAATGGAGGAGAATCAATATTGAAAACATACTAGTTGAAAATGTTTATAAGTCATAAAACATGTGAATTTAAAGATTCAGGTTGTATAAAGTGTCCCAAGGAGGATAAACAAAAATATGAATATTCCAGTATCAGAAAAATCTATTTCAGTTTTTTTCTCTTTAGAGTATTTGAAGGACTAAAAACATGGAGTTGGCAACGTCAGCTACGAGTTGGTTACCATTGTTATGGTGGGAGATGATGACTTGGGTGAATGATGTTGTAACAATGATGAAGAGGCAATCCATAAACATTTTGCATCAAAATCCAGTGTGATAAAGTGGATTGATACAAGGGTGAAGGGAAAGATTAATTAGTGACTTTCTTTCTGGATTTGATGACTACAACATAGGCATTGGGAAAAGCAGGGAAGTTGAGATGAAGTAATTTGTGAGGAAAAGAGGTGTGTTTGTTTTTAGATAGGTTAAGTTTGGGGGAATTGATAGCATGTTGAAGTGACAATTTCAAGTAGAGAAGCTGTTCTCTTGAACACTTAAGAATTTTTGATGAATGTTTGATGTGAAGAAAAGTGTATTATGCAATCACAGAATTTTGTTTTATTACATATCCAGAGTTAGAAATATAAGGATTATTTTCAGTACAGTATTATTTCAGGACATTATCTGCTTTTATATATGTATTGCAGTGATACAATGAAAAAGGAACAATACAGTATAAATTCAGATACTAAACTGGGAATTAAATTTCTGGAATTAGAATTTATTTGTTAATAAAAATTAACAGTGGCAAGAGTGTAGGAACTAATATTGGTAGAAATTCTTGGACCTGGGCTCAAAAACATTGGTTTTAATCTTTATTGTGTATTTGTAAAGTTATTGTACTGTTACCACCCTAGGTTATTAATTTAGCAGTGATTAACCATGATGATGACACATTTCAACAGAGCCTCTTGAAAGTAAAAAAGGTTAGTACTGCCTTAGATTTTAGCTAGGCAGAAAAGACCAAAAGCTTTTACTTGTACAAGTAAAACAATAATTTGGAAGTTAGAGGTAATTGTGAATAACAGAAGAACAATGATTTAATTTGAGTAATGATGGAAACAATTATCTTGAATACTTCTAAAATTATATATTTTTGGCTTATAGTATTGCATGGAATTAAGTGTATGTTAAAAACAGGCTTAAAGGCCTCCTGTAACAGGTCTTATGCAGCCATAAAAACAAAACAAATATGCAAATTAAATGGAATCAACACTTCAGAAAACTATAAAATTCAAATTACCATCACATCTGTGATGGACGATGATTTTTTTGCTAAGTGTAAGTTGCTGTCAACTCCAGACTATTAAGGCACAGGTTTTATGAGTCTGGGGAGCCTGGTCTATTGAGTTCTGTGTATTCCTGCTACTTCCTTCTGTTTGAACTACTAGAAAGCCATCATTACGACTCCCAGGGCTGTCATTTGGTCTATAGTGAGATACACGCATCACTGTTAAGTCTGCCTCCATTACTTTTCTGCTAAATTAGCCCTGGATGTTAAAGTTGTATCTTAACATGTTGCTAGTACAATAGTAATAAACATGATTACAGATTCAGACACTGAAATCACATGACAGTCTGGTAATAAAATGATCCAGAATATAGTTATATTAATTTTTAAGATCATCACTGAAATGAATGACAAACTTTTTTTCTAGCGATAGCTAGGATTTCTGATATTATGTTCTTTGGCCTTTTGGGATCCAAATTTTGCAGTAAGTTACTAGAATCCAAGTTAATGAAACTGAGTTAGTAAAAAAAACCCAAAAACAAAAGCCAAAAACACATGAGAAACTACCTTGCCATTTCTTAGGCATGTCACCAAGCATAAGAAATAGTACATTATTCTGTCTTCTCCACTGAAGATTACATTTACTGTAGATTCAAAGATCCACGGAAACAGAACTTTAGAGATTTTGGGGCAGTGATTGTTAAATAAATCAACTTGCACTACTGCTGTGAGGTGTAGGGTAGTGGATTTTATTAATGACCCTTAATAGCTATAACTAACATGTAGAACCTTTAAACACAACTGACCTTTTTGTTGTTGTTGTTTATCTGAAGGCTATGGTTGAGATAATTTTGATTGCTTATTTTTAATTAATTAAGTCTCCATTTCTAGCCTTATCTTTGCCTGTAACTGCCTCCCAAAGGTTTGCTTGAAGGTTTTGGTTATCCATATTGTAATTGTCATTGAAAAATGTCTGATTATGGTCATTCTTGATGTGGGCCACTTTCTTATGTTGAGTAATAGATCTTTAGTTTGATCTTGTTGTAGGTTGAGCAGAAGAGAAGTGGAAGATTTTGAAACTTCTGGCGCATTAGGTTTCCCACACGCCCAATTGTTAAAATTCAGTTGGTCTGCCTTTTGAGACTTGTATGACTTGATTTACGAATAAACTTTTACAAGTAATTACATAGTCCTATTCTTGAATTTGGCTTTAGGTACAACCCTTTTTTGTATTTCATACTAACATAAATATCCCGGAGAGAGAGCCAGATTTGTATTGTTTTAGTATATTTCCAAATATTATGTCAAATTTATCATTCCCTTTTATTTCCCTTGTACTGCTCTACTTACAGGCTTATTATGTATTTGTGGAATGCCATAATTAATAAGACTGTGGTTAATTTTAGTACTTACTGCCCATCTCTTGATGTGAAGATCACTTCATCACTATCGCAGCATGTTCTGGCACACACAGATGCCACACACAGACAGCAGATCTTTAAAAAAAAATGGTATTGCTTTAAAAATTAATGTGTCAATTAGACATCAGCCATGTGAGAAGATGTCTTCTTTTAGATCTTGTTACATAAAAATCTCCTGTTAGTCCCAGTGAGATAGTATGATGTCTTGATTTGTGGGCCAACTTTTTTGTCAAAGAAAAATTATAAAGATTATTTGTCAGGGGCACTTAAAGAGCAACCAATCTGAATAAGGCAGCTGTACCCTATCAGGAGGAACTAATGGAGACTGTACAGATGGATGCCTTAGCAGTTCTTCAAAAGAAATGGCATTAAAAAAAAGCAAAACTCAGGGACGTGTTGCTGGACAGTAATTATTTTTAGGTTTCTCCTTGTGTTACATTTTCACCATTCCTGGTTACAATTATCTCATTGAAAGTAACATGGGCCTTGAGATCATCTCATTGAAAATCATCTCAATGAATTATCATCTAATTGAAAGGAACATGGGATCTTTAATACTTACCCAATTAGGACTTACCTTTGAGAATAACATTAAAAAAATAGAAAGAAGAAATGTTGAAGATTCTTGATTTAACAATTATTACTGTGTGCTGAGAAAGTTTATTCATTGTTTGTCTAAAGAACATTTAGGAATGTTTTGTGTCACTGTGGCCATTGTGCTAAATAAAGTAACACCTAAAGTAATCCCATAATAAAGTCCTGGAAAGAGCACAGGCTATGGAATTAGAATTATTTTCACTTCCTGGCAGCCCAGTAAGCACCTCTGTGAACTTGGGCAAGTCACTTAATCTCCCTAAGCTTGGTGTCTGCTTCTGTAAAAATGGAAATGATGTTCTAACGCCACCTCCTACCATGGCAGTTTTTTAGAAATTATTGAGAGAACCTATGTCAAAAGGCCAATTGCAATGCCTGGCAATCTTGAATTAAACAAATTAGGTATCTAAAGTGACTGAGAAATCTATATATGATGCTTGCCTCAAAATAGTTGAGCATTAAGAAAAGTTTTATGTTCCTGAATCTCTTAGCTGCTGACACTCTTCTCCATTCCATCTTTCTTTACTCACACCCTGACACACCGTACGCATTTTGGGATAATAAAGTCTAAGACCTCTGTTATTTTACTTTTTAAATTATCCTTTATATGTAGTTAGAATTTTATGTTTAAATGGCTTTAGAAGTCAACACATTGGCGTATAGGCACTATAGATGACTAAGTTCTAATTTGTACCTGTCGTCCCAAACTCTATACTGTTTCCACTGAAAGTATTTACAGCTATGTAAAATGAATTTGTAGTTTTTAGCTATTAGTAGGTCTCAGGGAAATTCGTTTGATTTTTTGGTTTGTTTTTGGCTTTTTTAGAGAGAAGTTCTCACTCTGTTACCCAAGCTGGAGTGCAGAGGTGCAATCATACCTCACTGCAGCCTGGAATTCCTAGGCTCAAGGGATCCTCCTGCCTCACCCTCCAAGTAGTTAGGACTACTGGCGTGTGCCACCACACCTGGCTAATTTTTTTATTTTTTGTAGAGAGTAGGTCTTGCTGTGTTGCCCAGGTTGCTCTCAAACTCCTGGCCTCAAGTGATCCTCCTGCCTCAGCCTCCCAAAGTGCTAGGATTATAGACGTAAGCCACTGCACCTGGCCTGATTCAACGTTTAAAATAATTATAAAAACAGCATTATAGCTCCCCTGCCCCCACCCTCCATTAATGATCCTCAAAATGCAGGTTTCATGTTTGGGTTGACACAATGAGATTTGTTTTCCTGTTTTACAACTGTGGATAATACCTTTATTTTAGAAAGCTACTGACCCCAGAGCTTAGAATGAAGAAAAGGGATATAGAGGATTCATTGCTGATCTTTATTGCTTTACTGCATTAGGGAAGTTTTCAGTTGAGCCAAGGGAGCAAGAACCCATTAGTTAGGGGCTGCTGTCACTGAGAAGATTTGTGTTCTCCATTTTAGGGAATGTTTTAGAACTAAGGACCACACATCGTTTATAACCATCAGGACAGGGTGAGTTATCCTATAATTTGGGCTAATATATACCCCAGCGCAACATACACACACATCCTTAATGCAAGGTTGATGTAAAGGTAATGTTTAGTGCTGAGGACAAGGTGGCCTGGAGATATTTCTATGGCAACAGAAAGGCCCCCACAGATATCTATCTTCTAAAGTTGATGCTGTTTATTAGAGGCTGCCTGTTCTACAGACTGTAATTATCATTAGGTAGAAAAAGGTTGTTGAATGTGGGTGGACTGCTTGGCTGAGGCTTTCTGACTGATTTGTTTAGCACAACTTTGAAATAAATTTCAAAGGAATATTAAGAACCTGAGATTATTGTGCTACTTGTCTCCGTGGTTGAAGCCATAGCTAATTATGGTATGTTTGCTGAATGAGGATGAAGTTTTTGAACAGACAACGTAAACAAGCGGCACAAAAACATGATTAAGAGTGATCAGTCTATGTTAAATGATTTTAGCATGTATGCACTTATGCTATTTAGAGGGGTCTATTTCTTTGTAAGGAAAAGATGCCTCAATCAAAGCAGGCTTTGAATTAATTAAGTTGTCACTGGAGTGTTTTCCAAGGGCTAACAGTCTGTGATTCAGAATTTGTGTTCTGATTCTACTACTAGAACTGTGAACTTCCAACATGTTTCTTGGTTCTTTTTGTAAAATTTAAAACAGATGGGCCAAAAAAAAAAAAATCTATCCTTGATTAGATATGTATGAAGTATTTTGTTTCCCTGCATTTATAGTCATGGGCAATACACCTAGTGTGTAGTACAATGTTATTGTTAAAGGAAAAATATATAGAAATTTACTAATTTTGGCAACAAAATGAGTTTACTTCACTTTTTTCCAAGAATGAGATTTCAATTGTGGTGTTGCAAAAATCAGTTTCTCACTATGTATGATTAGATTTTCTTAGAAATTAGAAGTTACAGGAGTTTCACAGTTATTATTCTTTGTACTTGATGGGATTTTTTTATGAGTAGTAATATAATTGCATAACACCTTGCTTGGAAACTATATAATCATTCCATTAATATGTAGTCTTGAATGAATTAATTTCACTGAAGTTGAAAATCATGCTATGATGTATTATATTGAAAAAAGTATCAAAAGGTTCAGGATGTATTCTCATGTTTTATGGACACCTGTTTTGATCGTTATTGTGATTAGCAATTAATAAAACGTATTGGAAAGAGAAGTAGTTAAGAGCAAAATAGTTTTGTATATGGAATATTGTGGAATAGCTTAAATGAATGTTCTTTATGAGGAGGTCTAATTAGTTGTTTGCTCTTGTCTACTCAGGCAAATCGTTGTCTTGCTTGGGTAGTTTTATTCTCATATATATGCTAAACCCCTCATGATAACTAGCTTTCCAGTTAGTTTATTGAACAATCTGAACTTGGTAGAGTATAAACATGAAATGCTTTCATACTTTTCCTGACTGAGTCTACTAGGTTCCCATTCCTGTCCTTCAATGGGCATTTCGAATATTTTCTATAACTTACTAGTGACTTTTGGTTAAAGAAAAACTTTCAGTCCAGTTTTATATTAATACTTCAGTCTTGTATTAGGGTTTTCCAAAGAGTCATAACCAATAGGGTGGTGATATATATATCTACACATGAGGGACCTATATTAGGGGAATTTGGCTCATGTGATTATGGAGGCTGAAAAGCCCTACAGGAGGCTGTCTGCAGACTGGAGAACCAGGGAAGCTAACGGTGTAATTCTCAGTCTAAGACCAAAGGCCTGAGAACCTGGAGTTCTGATGTCCAAGGGCAAGAGAGGGGTGTCCCAGTTGCAAAAGAGAGAGTGAATTCACCTTTCCTCTGCTTTTTGCTCTCTCTGGGCCATTAGCTGATTGGATGAGGGCAGATCTTCCTTAGTCTACTGATTCAAATGCCAGTCTCTTTTGGAAATATTTACAGATAGACCCAGACATAATGCTTTACCAGCTATCTGTGTGTCCCTTAATCCAGTCAGGTTGATACCTAATCTTAACTATCACAATCCTCATATCCAACATGAAGCTTTTCCTTTTTCACATGGCTTAGAGGAAGGAAGTTTTTTTTTCTGTTTTTTTAACTTGAGCTATCTGTTCGTTACCCCAGAATGTGTTTTGGGGGGTTGAGGGGATTACTGGCCTCTAGCTCATTTCCTTCCCTTCCTTCTAGTAGGTGGGAATGGAGGAAAAACAAGAGAGAAGGCAGCGATGGGAGGTTCTTTGTAGTCTGGTCTGGGTTGGCCTGGTTCTTTGGTGGTGTGGCTCTTTGGTGGTGATGGTGCACTCATATAGATGATGCTCACTTTCATGCCATCTTCTCAGAGGACCTCCCAGAGTAGGGCAGCCACATTTTCTTTCAGTCTGCCAGTGGTCCATGTCTCCAGCCCTCTCTCTCTGGACAGAGTGGCCCTGACTGGTGACCTCCTGGGCAGCTCCAATATATAGTTCCCTGATTGGGACAGCTCGTACTGGCTTGACTTTTTTCACCCCACCTGCCTCTACTTTTGCCATCAGAATCACACCTCATGAACTCCTTCTGCTGTAGTCACCTTGCTTGGCTGGGTACCTTTTGTAAAGTACAAACCAGCTTCCTCTGCATTGTCCCTTAATCCAGGGGACTGTCAGATCATTATAATGCCATAAGGGAGGAGTGTGGACCATGCCCTCACTCATTACTTATTGGTCTCTAATTTCTTTTTTTCCTATTTTTGGATAAGTGGAAGGATAATGAAATGAGTAAGAAGTATTGCTTAAATGGATGTCCAGCCAAGGATTGAGGTACAAAATTTCACCTTGTAGGTACTGTCATATTACGAGAGGTTCTGTTGGCATCCATCTGTTTACCTGTGGTTAGGATAAGCACCTAATCCACCTATTTTCCCCATCCTGCCAACCCATGCAGAGGACACATGACTCCACGATTCTCCCCCTTTTTCTCCCCAGTCTTTTCCTGAGGGACTTAACAAGTTGACCAGGCTTGGATGAAGGTTATGATTAGCAGAGTTTTTTCAGCCACATCTTAAAAAGCCCCGAGGGGATTGTCTGGCCCTACATATTTATGACTCTCTTTAAATAGGAAGTGGTTTGTCTCTGTCTTCGGCATTGGATTAGTGGGCAAATCTAGTGCTATAGGAAACACCCTACAAGTATCCTGTAATAAGGTTTTCTTTAAGAAAAAAAGGAGAATATATGTATTGCAGTCCTTCCTGTCTGAAAATAGGTCATTAAATTTGAAATGTCCAATTTTGAGTCAAAAGTTCAGTCTATTATATATCAAACCAGAAGCAGTACAATTAAAATATCTGTCTAAACTATCAACACAGTTTTGCCGCCATAACGGTAGCTTGATGCCAGCAGCAAAGAAGCGTGGAGAGCAAGTGGCAATGAAATCATGAAAGGTGTTTTTCACAGTTTGTTGAGAATTGAATATTTTTTCTTGTAAGAAGTGGTCCAAAGCCTGGAAGAAGTGGTAGTCAGTTGGTGCAAGGTCTGGTGAATACAGTGGATGACAGAGAGTTTCCAAGTCCAGCCTCTGTAGTTTGAGCAGTGTTGTTTGTGTGACTGTGGTTGAGTGTTGTTTTGTAAGAGGATTGGCCTGTCTCTGTTGACAAATCTCAGCTGCTTAATCGCAAGCATCCTCATAATTTCACCCCACTGGTTGCAGTAGACATCTGCTGTAATTGATCGACTAGGTTTTATGAAGCTGTAGTGGATAATAGTGGGGTTGGACCACCAAGCAGACACCATTAGCTTTTTTTGATGAATATGTGGTTTTGTACTGTTTCAGCACTTTATCCAGTCATGGCGCTGAATGCTTGTGATTGGCAAAAAGAATCTATTTTTTATCACATGTAACAAAATGGTGTAGAAATGGTTCACCTTTATGTCATGACAGCAAAGAAAGGCAAGCTTCAGTACGATTTTTCTTTTGATTTTTGTTTAATTTATGTAGTACCCATCTATCCAGCTTCTTTACCTTGTCAATTTGTTTTAAATGGTCTAATATTGTTGGAATAGTAGCGTCAAACCTTGTTGTTAATTTATGCATAGGTTAAGATGAATTTACTTCCACTACAGTTTTTAGTTAATCATTACCCACCTTGGTCTCAGGTGGTCCACGTGGCTCATTTTTAAGATTAAAATTACCAGAATGGAACTTTTTAAGCCATCAATGTACTGTGTGTGCCTTAACCACATCCTTTCCAAAGATTTTGTTGATATTTTGAGCTGTCTGTGTTATATTGGTTTTACAACAGAACTCATATTTGAAAATAATATGACTTTTTGACTTACCGGTGGTTGTACAAAAGTTGTTCTAAAAAATTTGAAAGATAATTACAAGTCAAAATGTGCATTTGAAAGAATGAGGATGTCACTGTACAATAAAAATAAAACGAAGTGTCAAAGTGAAATGTCACAGATATAACTGTCAAACTTAGTACTTAAGGAAATTGGACATTTCATACTTAATAACCTAATACTAAACTGACGATCTTTTTTTGTAACATAGATTGATTTACTCTTTGAACATTTTTTAGGAGTTTTTTGTGTGCCAGGTACATACCATACAAAAGGGGAGAAAGATTTTTAGCAGAAAGAAGAGAAGTGCTTCAATGGGAAGTGTATGATAAGGAGGGCAGCTTACCCTAGATTTTGGAGGTCAAGTTCTCTCTCCTGGAAGAAGTGAAATCTAAGTAGATGCCTGAAGGAGAAGTAGGAGTTGGGCAGGTGAGTGGAGTGAGGGAGAAGCGTGTCCCTGTCAGGGATGACTGTCTTTATAGGGGTCCAGAATGAAGAGAGAAACAGGAAACCTTATAGAACTGAAGGTCCAGAATAGTAGGAGCTTACAGGCATGGTCTTATATGATTTTAGAGGAATAAAACAGAAACTAGATCATGGGAGAGTTTTGAAAATTATCCTAAGAGAACCGGACAACTACCAAAGCATTTTAAGTAGGGGCATTACATCATAAGATTAGTATTTTAGAAAGATTGCTGGTACGTAGATAATTGATTGGGAAGTAGTAGATTGAAGAGGCAGAAGGGATGAAGGAAGGTCAGTTAAGATGCTATTGCAGTAATCCAGGTGTGATGTGATGGTGGCCTAGATTAGGGCTGTGTAGCAGGCGGATATAGAGAGAAGTAGACAAACTAGAGAGCAATTGGGATATGAAGGAGTCAGCATTTGAAGACTGACAGAGTGTGGGGGTTGAAAGAGAATCAGGAGACAAGAATGAGCACAGGTTTCTGTCCTGGGATGACCGGTAGTTTGATATTGGTCTATACTGGGATAGAGAGCCCTGGAGGAAGATCTGATTTGGTTGAGGGAGCTGATGGATTTAGTTCCACGTGAGTGGGATCTGAAGTGCCCAAGGACCATAAACATGGAGGTATCAAATAGGCATTTAACAAATCAGGAGAGGTCTGGCCTATAAATGCATATTGTGCTTGGAAAGCTGAATTTATTGCCAAAGCTGTTAGCTCATTCAAAGTAAGAATAAGAGGACACTGTTCATATTATTGACGGGTTGCCATGTTTGGGTTAGCAAAGTCAACTTTTTTCATTTGAGGCAGGTTTTTTATTTTTCATCAAAAAGATTTATTAAATGTTTTCAACATGCTATAAATTTGATGTTCTCTCCTTCCACCATAACTCAGAAATTATAACGTCGTTTTTGCCAGGGGAAACAAATTTAGAGCATGAGTGTACATAAATGTGACCACCATGCAAAAATAGGCATGCTGGATCTCAAAGTAGCCATTAGTTTTGCAGGCCTATTGCCTTGAGACCAGGTATGACATATGACAAAGCCTTTGCCCAGGAAAGGAACTTTTTTATGAATTCAGAATTTTACGATAATAAAACACAGAACTAATAAAGTCTTCAAAGTTCCTAGTATTCCAGTCTGTTGTTTTCTTGGAGAGAACCAACTTTAAGCCGTTATATTATGGAGAGAAAAAAGGTGACTCTATCATTTAAGGCCCATCAATATGGATTTAATGAATCTCTATGCACAAAAAGAATTTTTAGGTTTTAGGTTAAAAACAAAATGCGAAGAGAATTGCTAATTCTGAAGAGAGCCTAGATTCAGAGAAATTTTATCACACATTAAAAATGCTTCGAAGAGAAGTGAATTAGATGGGCATGAAAAACTCTTATGAGACCTTGCTTATGCTGCTGTAGGTGATTTTTATATCAACAGCTCTCTCATAGGTTAAGCTGAATGTGCCACACTTTTACTGTCAGCTTTTCATAAGTCTCGGTCGAAGACTTGGAGGTTCCTCTTGGCCCTATAGAGGGTAGGGTTCAGCAGTCATCCTCAGCATATTGCATGGCACATAGTAGACATTCAGAAAGTTTTAATTCTCTTACCTCACATTTGTGTTGCTTTTGGAAAAAGCTAGGTCTGCGACAGTTTAACTTCATTGCAAACTGTTTCTCATCTAGAGTTTTAGTAATAAAATAATTTAATTGGGAGCTATTTGTTCAATGTAACCTACTGTCTGAGTTATAATGATCATAAAGGAAGTAGCTTGTTTTGCCTTAGCACACGTAATTTTGATATTAACTTCTTTTGAATGTGAAATATACTTGGGACCTGATTTCTCAAAAACTCATCTTTTGTATCCCTCTGTGTTCTTCTCATTTATAGAATCCTATGATAATTTCTTATTGACCTATTTGTTATGATCAAACTTCTGATCTAGGGCTGCAAAACTTGCCAGCCTAATATCACACCACCTATGGTCCATTCCCGTCCCGGTCAGGTCAGTCTTTTATGGTTCTCTGCCATTCATTTCTCTCGGGTGTATCCCTGACACTCCTCCTGTGTCCTACATACTGCCATCCACTTTTTAGTTGACACATGGCTCATAATTCACTCTGTAACCTCTGTCTTCAATGTCAGCATTACTAACCACCCACTATGAAGATACAAGGACAGCTGGCATAAATCAAAGCACTTACTTTCCTTTTCTAATGTTTCAGGTCTTAAAGATAACTTCGTATGTGAAACATTCCATTGCCCATACCAAATGCACAAGAAAAAAAATATGCTATGTGAAAAATTTTAGTTGGTCAGCAAGGTGAGATCTTTTCCTAAGCCTGCTAGACACTTCTACGTACCATTGGAAAAATTCACTAACTCTCTGGGTTGTCATTTGTTTTCACTGCTAAGGTCTTAAGTTCTAGGATCTCATGAATCTATAAAAATAAATTCTTCCATTACACAGAAGTTAGATGTTCAGTAACCTCAGCCATCTAGAACAGCCCAGAATCTGAAAGCTGGATTAAAAGCATGAATTGGCAACAAAGAAGCAACTTTTCATCATCCAACAATGATGAAACTACTAATCAGGTGTTAGGGAACCACAGATTCAGCTCAGACTGTAATTGTGTGGTTCATAAACAGGGGGATAACCACAAAAAAAGAAATACATTTGTTAGCTGGTTTTATTATTATATAGTGCCAAGACATTTTGGATGTACGCCAAGAAATATAGGAGGCTTAAGAGGAAAAGAAGATAGAAGAAAGAATAAAAAGGAAATCCATTGTTAAATAAGAGCTATTACCCTATAATCCTCTCAATAAATTCTGACATTTGATAGAATTCAACAGCCATTCCTTATAAAAACTCTTAAAAACCAGGACATACTTAATAGCAGAGTGAGTATTTTTTCCCCATAGTCAACAGTATATTTAATGGAAAAAGTCAAGAAATTTCCATTGAAATCAGAAAATAAGCCAACAGCCTGCTAGCACAATCATTATTGTTTTGTTTTAGAAAATCTACTTAGTGTGTACCTGGAACACAAAAAGTATTAAATTAGATAACAATTTTATTAGTTTGAGAGAAATTGAATACCTCAAATTAGAGACAAAAATGGGTAGAATTATGACTTGAGTTTAGTAAAGTAAGCATGCTAAAGCAAATAACATTATGCTCCATCAATAACTAAATTAAAAATATAACAGCATTCATGGGGAGAAGCTATTATGAATTACCTATAGACAAATTTTAAAAGAATAAGAAAGTTGATGATATTGCAGGGTCCAGAGGATCTCTTAGACCCCTACAGGCTCTAAAGACTCTGCTCTCTGTAAATTACTCACAGAGCATCATTTCATTGTGAGTGTTGTGTCCCACATGTATGTACATGTGTGCATTTGTGTGACATGCGTACGTGCATGGTTTGTAGACATCTTGAAAGTGAAAACAGTTTTCTAGTTTTTGAGTAGTTTAAATGCTAATGGTTACTAAGTTCAATGTCTGTTTGTATTATCCATTCCCTGCCCCTCTCCTGCAAACTACGTTTCCCAAGCCCCCTTGCCCACTGGCTTCCCAAAAAGTTCAGCCATTGGGAGACACTGGCAGACAACGGTGAAGGTTACTGGAGGTTACAGGACACTTCTGTCTCTCTAACTTGAGCAGCATTTTTCAGTAACGGTTGCATCTCTTGTTACTCAGCTCCTGCGGCAGCTCCTACTGTTGTTCTAGCTCGCTTCCAATGGAGCCAGCCCTAGACTCTGATAACATCTCCTGCTTTGGTCTTTCTAGTTCTAGGAATGAAAGTGGCTTTTCGCTGTTGCTAATTGGGTTACTTCACTGTTCCTCTTTTGGCTGCTCAACTCCCTCCATTGTCACCTGCATTAAATTTCCTCTATTTAAATACCCAGTTTGCCATTTGTTTTTTGACCAGACACTGAATTATATAGGCACATTATTATATTTTTCTTTATTTAAAAAAATCTATATAGAACAATACCTGGCACACAGTAAACAACCAATCAATATTGTTGATTGAGTGCATTCTAGAACAATGAGACTGAGAAAGAAATGAACTGATCAAATTACTTATAGATATTCAGTCAACTAAAGCTAATGAGAAGATCTACACATATACATAATTAAATTAGATCACATGGATTGTGTTTATTTAGTCATTAGAAAAGATTTGAAGGTGCCCCTGTCTCTGACCCAGTGCTAATTGGAAAAGCATTGCAGAGGTGTGGGTCAGGGACTTTTGAAAGACTGCCTTTTCAAAATAAGATGTTAGAAAGTCAGCTTTGGGGGCTGATAAGCAGTCAACAAAATGGGAAGCAAGAAGAGAGGGTGTTCTTTTTAACTTTTAAACAAAGCTCTCTCTTCTGAACGCAGCATGTTATCCAAGCAAATATACATTTCCAGTAAAAGTGCTGATTTCTACTATTCCCTCCCTTTTTTATTATAACAAAAGCAGTATATTCTTGTGATAAAAATGCAAAGTAGGATGTGGCAAAAAAGTAGTAGCTTCACCCTACCCATCTCCATCCCCACCAATGTAAGGAAGGTAAATGGTTCATTGTAATTGAGACGATGGTCTGTATGCCATGTGCATATTAAGAATATGGAAATTACCTGTTGCTATGCCAGCTATTTTTCAATTTTTTTTCCTTACTAAAGAGAATAACTTAGACATCTTTCTCTTGCATCCATAACTCTGTGCCATTCTTTTTAACAGCTGCATAGATAGTATTCTGTGGTATGGATATATTAATAGCTAGTTTGTTGGATTCCTTATTGCTGGCTGTTAGATTTTTGGTGTTGGCTTCTATCCTAGCAGAGGCCAACCTTAAGCAAAATAAGAAGAGTTTGGCTGGTTTTATTTTGTTTTTTTGCCATAGTTTCATAATGTTTCTATTTTATTTGAACATCTGCTAGGGCAGATAAAAATCTTAGTGGCTATAAAATTTCTACAGTTTCAAACACACCTGAATATATTATATATGTGGATATTTGATTCTGGCATTTTTAAAAGTCTTCACTGAAAGTTCTTGCAAAGTCAATTTTATTACTTGAGAACAGGAATGTTATTCTATTGATATAAGAGTTTAGAGTTTATCCTAAAGAAGTGAGATCACTATTTAATACTCTTATTCTTCCATGTTTGTCCCATTATTTTCATAGGTTATTTCATAGGTTACTCTTCAGATTGTGAAATCATTCAGGAGAGATTTTTGATGATGAAAAAGAATTTGTAGATTTTAATTTAAGCCTTCCTAAAATATCAAATCCAAAGTGTTAATTGCAAGTTAATGCCATTAAAAACAACAAACTGGGCCTTAAGCTAAATACTTTCTGTGAAGGGGCAATTTGTGCTAACACAGAAGAAAGTAATTATGATTGAATGCTGTTGAAAGTCAACCATACGTAACAGTAGTGAGGAACGTTAATGACTACTTGGGAAATTATTACTTTGACTTTTGATTCAATATAACTTTGTATTGGAAGGTAATTATATATTACACTGCTTAGGAGTTTGTACATGATTATTCTGTCTTAACTCATAAGAAAGAGATAAATGATCCAAAGGTGCAAGCCATCAACAGAAACTTTCTTAGAAATAAAATTTATAGGGAAACTGTAGAGTTTACCTATTTCTATCTTCTTATTGTCTACATACGCAACTACAACTCTGTCTTCAGAAGAAGATAAAAATTGAGGTATATAAACAGGCCCTACCCAGGAAGAGATTATAGTTTTTTGGTTAAGAAGGCAAAGAAATGCATAATTATCTTAGAAATGTTTTCGTCCAAAATCAGCTTTGATTATAATTATTTTGAAAGCATACTTGTCCCAAACTCATCATTTTTCCATGATTCTTGAAAACTGTATTTCTGGACCTTCATTCCAATTTTAAGTTTCTTTTTTAAGGCAGAGGTAATTCAGTTACTAAATGTGTTATAAAAAATTTGAAGCATGACCTTTATTTGTCTCAATGTTAATATATTCAGCTGTTGGGAGGAGAGGAGATGGTTCTTAATCTAGGTCATTCTAGACAGGTGGGATCTTTACCCTTATATATAAGGATATAGCAACAGCGTGAGAGGCAATCTATATTTTCTGAAATATATGAAAATAACATTTGATTTTTAACATTTGATTTGATTATTATTAACAATATATGATAATATAATATAAAAAAACTTTTGACCAAAGTTTATTCTTATCATTTTTCCTAACTTTCCTATACTCAGGAAAATAAATTTGTATATGTCTTCTAAAAATGTCACAATGCCTTAGAACAATATTTTTTGCTTTCGGCTTCCTGTTGGAAATATTTATATGTTTTTGTCTTTCCCGTTTGTTTCAGTCTTATTTGTCTTTCCAGTGTTATTCATGTGAAGTGTCGGAACAGCCTAGAAAAGTGCATTTCATATTTCAATGTATCAGCTTGGAATTCAGATTCTGAGATGTTTTCAAACAAGTGTTTAGAGTACTTTCAAGAAAGTTTTTCATCTTCAACATTGACATCATATTTATACTTAAAAGTATAAAATTACTGGTTTCTTTTGAATTCTTCCTTTGAGGACTGACCATTGGATTATATATTGTCAAAAGACAAAATCACAACAAATTTAGTTTAAAGACCTAATTGGCTTTGAATTGCAAGTCTATAATCGGGCAATGCCACATTTTATAAAATACAGTAAGTGTTCTGATAAGCTGAGCAGAGAAGGTTGGCTTTATAAAGGCAGAAAACAGCTGAAGAAAGCAGAAACAGAACAAAAAGCGGATTGGTTGTTTAAAAGTTACTTCTTTTGTAGGATTAAAACAGAGGGGGCTTCCTTATTACCCTGATTCAGGTTGTCTGGAATGCCCTTTGTTTTTTTGCAAAACTGTTTCATTTCAAAGTTCAGTTTGGTTACATGGCTCTTTAGCACAAGTGACTCCATTCTGCATTGATCTGGTCTGCCCAGCCCAGTGCCGGAGGCTAGTCCCAACCATGGCCATAAATTATGTTTAACAACATGATAACATCAATCAAAGTGAGTGTCCCTTAAATTTTCAAAGCCTTCACTAGAAAATGAAAATCTGTTCCCCTTCAGTCATTATTGTTTAAAATTATATGAAAACAACCCCATTTACAAGTGTGTAAAGTGATTCTTTAAAAATAGCACTTAATTAGATAGAAGGGTCATTTTCCTTTGTAAGATAATCTTGATATCAGTGATTTTTTTTTTTTTTTTTTTTGCCATTTTTATGTGAAGAGTATTTGGGGTTTCTAGTCAGAAAGTTTATGTGAATCCACAGAAACGTTATATGGATGACTTTCATTGCTTGCTAAAAAAGAAATATTTTAGGTCATTATTTTAAGAATAGCTCAATGGAAAGCTTGTAAACTCCATGACCCTTGATACTTACGTGAAGCAGAAGATAAGGAATACAGTTTAGTGGGCGGGATTAAGTCAAAGGAAATCAATCATTGTTTATCTGATAATAATTCGCAAATGAGACTTGATACATTCCTACTATGGGCATGTTTAAAGACAATGTCTTTGTGTGTTCTCTGCTTTAAACATATTTAAAGTCAATCATATCTTTGTAGTATTCATAATGTAGTCACCTAATTAGGGGAAATTTTATGAAGAGTCATCCTAGAAATTCAATGGTTTAATGCTTTACCATTTTCATTTGGAAAAAAAATGGAGAACTTATTTTGTATTGGAAAGATGCCTTCATTACCTACTGTTTGTAAAGGTGTGATTATATTTAGTTCTTTTCATTTTGTGATATTCTAAGTAAAGGAAGCACAGTGGCATTTTGCTTAAATATTTTAAAAATTTATTTTGTCTTTGATCCAACTCTTCTAAATTTGTTTTTTACTCTGTTAACCCTCATTTTACATTATCTTTGCTGATACTTTTTAGATATATAAAATGCATCAGAAATCCATGATTCTCTTGTGTTTTCTTAGGTAATAGGCAGTCTTTCAAAAATTGATTTTTTTACTGTACGCCACACCTTTGTCATTGAGTTTTCTGTGGATGTATTTTATCAGTCAGGCATTAAAATTACAGTTCTTGGCAATGGAGTAAAACAAACAAAAATTGCCTGGATTCTAAACGTATATGGCAAGATTTTAAAAGAAAATAAACCTTTCAGATTTTCAGTTTCTTGATGTGTGAGGTGAGCATTGCAGACATTAAGAGGTATTGTTCGTCAGGCACCTACTCCAGGTGTCCAAAGGCAGTGCCATCACTGCTGCTTAGTGTAGTCTGGACTTCAGACCCCTCATGCCATAAGTCACCGCAAAGGAAATAAAATGGTGGTTTGACTCTTACGTGATGTGTGTATGTGTGTGTGCACATATATATTTTATATAGACATTTTGTATAAATGTTATATATCTTACATGTAAATTTACTTTCTGCCCTTTTTTTCCTGGCTTTCTGTATCTCTACTCAACCCTCCAACCCCCTTCTAAAAGTAGGAGAGAGGAACATATTTTCATGTGGATTCCACTAGAAACTAATGAAAGAAGACTAAAGATGTCAAAAGATCCTGGCAAGTCTAAATACATCATTTGGATCTAAATCTGTTGTAAAAGCCCGTTTGCTTACAAGATCAGTGTGGTTACCATCTTGAAGGAGATTTTTAGGAGCTAGAATTTTATAGAGATTTATAGTTCTAGAATTTTTAATGGTATTTCAGTTGTTAACCGTACTTTTATGTGACTTTTCCAAATCCCATGGAGCTTCCATAGTTAAGCTTTTTGAAGATAAAGGAACAGCCCAAAGCATGACATAGTAGCAGAGAGTCAAGTTTTCAATCCTTACAAGTCCCCTAAAATCTGATGAAATTTCTTTTTTTTCAAATGACATTGTAAGAAAGGTTTATAAAGCATAAACACATTTATTTTCTGTAGAATGGTTGTTTCTTTCTTGACAGTTCCAATAAGATACATGCATATCTCTCTTCCTTTCTCCTTTTTTTTTGAACAATTCCTTACCATATTGTTTTTAAGAAATTGAAACACAATATCTCCTCTTTTCAACTAACACAGATGAAAGACGAAGACAATCTATTGTTCTACTGATAAAAGTTTTTATGAAACAATGAATGGCAGAATTATACATGTTGAAAGTTGTCTTTAGTGCTTTGAATCTTTAGTTGTCTTTAGTGCAAGATCTAATTTCCTTACCAAAAGCCTTCTTAATTAAAAGACAGTCTTAATGATTTGACCGTACTATTATAATAAAAATACTAGAATAACCTAAAGTCATTTAGTCTGAATTATTTTTATCTAAAAATTATAAAGTTTTTTTTAATCAGATGCATAAATACAGTGATCAATACTCAGGGTTTCTTTTATATACATAAAAACAAATTTACAAAAAGACAGGGTATTATTATGTATTCAGTCACTTCCTGTCATGCAATCCTTTGTATCTGTTTTCTAAAGAGAGCTGTTTCAGGAATCATTTTTTTATTCATAAGAATAAAACTTGGCCAACCTCAGATAAATGCTTATTCTGGAGCTTACAACGATTTTAAAAGTCTTTCAGATGAATAGATGAATAGGGATAGTTGTGAGGCTTTTTTTTTTTTTGGTAGAAAACAATGTGAACAAAATGAACCTTTTTAAGAAATGAAGATATCTTTTAGTTTTGCTGTCTTTATTATGTTATTTTTACTATGGATGACTGTAGACATTTTGTCTAGATTAGACTATATAGATTTTTTTTTTTTTAAAGACAGATTGTCTGTCTGTTGCCTGGGCTAGAGTTCAGTAGCATCAGCATATCTCACTGTAACCTTGAACTCCTGGGTTCAAGTGATCCTCCTGCCTCAGCCTCCTTAGTATCTAGGACTAGCGGTCTATGCCACCTTGCCTGGCTAATTTGTTTTATTTTTTGTAGAGATATGGTCTCACTGTGTTGCCCAGGCTGGTCTCAAACTCATGGGCTCCAACCATCCTCCTGCTTTGGCCTCCTGAAATTCTGGGATTATAGGTGTGAGCCCCAGTACCTGGCCATCCAGTTTCTATTTTTGAAGTTTTTGGTGTCTCTGTTGATAATGATAAACTTTGTGAGTGTGCATGATCTGAACTAGTGAGGAAGTAGTTTTGATCTGGCTATATATACTGAAAAAATACTTTTATTTATTTACTCTCTTCTTGGCATTTCGAAGTATCCCTGGATTTCTCTGTCTTCCTTGCTGTGTGCCACTGGTTAATTTTGTCAT
The DNA here is from genome assembly GCA_963574885.1 of Lepilemur ruficaudatus. Classification (NCBI taxonomy): domain Eukaryota; kingdom Metazoa; phylum Chordata; class Mammalia; order Primates; family Lepilemuridae; genus Lepilemur; species Lepilemur ruficaudatus. The sequence goes on from CAUYRT010030341.1 coordinate 50,637, forward strand.
TTGGTTACTATTGAGCATAGATTCATGCAGAATTAAAGAATATCTTGGAAGGTAACTGGAGAGAATTGGAGAGATTCTATGTACTCCATGCTCATATGTAAAACTGTTTGGCATCTCTGCTTAACTATCTATTTGGAACATCACATCCTCCATATCCAAAATATCATTGGCATATTGGGAGTAAATGGCATCTGGAGGCTAGAATTTCAGACTTCTTTTTGTAGCATTTCTGTAGATGGTACCCAGGGACCTTTGTCTGTTTTTGGAACCTGCCTTTGTGATGCCCCTACAAAACAGAGACATTGATTTTTGGCCTCCTCCACCATCACCATCCATCGAAAATGTCCCTTGGTGTTCCTGACTTATTTCATTAAGTAGCACCAACCGTTGTTGAGTTTCCTAAGCCGAAATCATGGGAGTTACCCTTGATTCCCTTCATTCCATCATCTTCAACATCCAATTCATAATTTCTAAATATGCCTTTCATCTAAATTCATCACTCAGACTTTGCCAGTCATTTCCTAACTGGTTTCTCTAACTTTCACTCTCATCCTCTTCAACTTATTCTCTACGTAGCAGATTTTTCTCCTAAACTTAAAAAATGTTTGGCACCTTTCCATTTCTCTTTGAATAAATGCTACTACTTTTCTATACCTGGTGACCCTTGCTTGTCGCCCTGCCTAGAATTCTCTTGTCCTTGATATCTGCAAAACTTGATCCTCCCTCTCTTATTGTGAATCTTGATTCAAATGACCACTTTTCATGAAGTCTTTCCGTGACCACCTGTTTTAAAGGACATACATATCATTGGGTCAGGAGTTGCACAGGATGGGTGGTGATGAGAGCAGGTATGGATATGGAAGACAAGTCTGGAGACTTCTGTGATAGTCGAGTCTAGAAATAATGGTGACTTGGACCAGGTTTGTGATGTTAGAGATGAAGTAATGTAAACCAATATATGATGTGTTTGAAGTTTAGTTAAAAGTTCTCACTTATGGGTGAGATTTTGAAGGTAATAAAAGAGAAAGGATCAAGAATAGCCCTTTAGTTTTGTCTTGAACCACTGGGTGGATGTTGACTCCATAATGACATGAGGAAGGCAATAAGAGGCGATGGCTTTTTGCAGAGGTGAGAAATTAAAAGTCCTGCTCTGGATTTGGGGTGTTTAGATGCTACATGAGGATTTCAAATACAGCATTGGCTCTGGGCATCTGTCCTTGGAGATGGAGGTTTCATAGTGTCCAACATATTGACATATGAGATTACCTAGGAGAGCATAGATAGAGGGGACAGAACTAAGCCCTGAGGCATTTCAGTACTGAGAGTTTGAGCACAGTAGGTGGAGCCAACAAAGAAGATGATGAATACTGCCAGAGATAATATGCACAAAACCAGGAAAGTATGGTGCCCCAGGGATCAGAAGCAACAAGTACTTAATGAAGAAGTGGTTGCTCAGCAGTGCTGAACATTACTGAAACATCAGGAAAGATGAAAACAAACAAAAAAAATGAATAATGGATTGGCAACCAAGAGGTCATGGGTTGTCTTTACCAGAGCCAATATGTGACCACTAGCCCTCATGTGGTTCTTTAAATTTAAATTTACATTAAAATTAAAAATTCTTCAGTCATACTAGTGATATTTCAAATGTTCATTAGCCACATGGGGCTAGTTGGCTACCATATTGGACAGCACAGATACGGAGCATTTCCATCACACAGAAAGATCTGCTGCATAGTGCTGCTATGTGGGCTCTGAGTGGGCACATCATACCTCATCCTGAGAAGGCTCCTCTTCCTGTGGGGAGAGCCATGGCCGGAGGAAGACCAGAGCAGGTCCGTCAAAGGCACTCAGTCCAGTGTCCCTGACTAACGGGGATACTGCCTAAGGGTAGTGAAGATGACATCATGATTGGAGAGGTCCAGAAGAGTTGAGGAAGTAGAGACTGGCTGTAGACAACTCTGGTCTTGCAGGCAATGAAAGTTGTTATCACAGGTTTTTCTTTTATTGAACGTGAGGATTCTTGTTTTCCACAGTGAACTGTGGGAGATCAAGAGCACTGGAGGAAGTGATTGTGAGGGCTCTCATTGTCTGGGAAAATGTTATTTAGTAGATAGTACTTAACACTAGCCTGAGGCTGAGTAAGATTCAGATCTGTACGGGGTACCCATATGTCCTTCAGTGAGAAAAGAGAAGAATACAGGTGTAGTTGTGTTTTAGACAGACAACACATTTAATCCTCACAACTACTTTAGGAGGTGGCACTGTTAATAGCTGCATTTTTCAGATGACAAAAAGAGTTCTATCTTAAGAAATGAGATTGATAAGTAAAAGTGAGGTTTTGTTCTGTAGACCTTTGAGACCCAAGTAGGGGAGTTAAAGTTTTAACACAGTGGCCAAAAAAGATTCATTTTTCCCCAACTGTGTTAAATTTGGGAAAGATGCCCCACAAAGGCAGGCTGATGCTTTCTCCAAGTAACTTGTGTCTATAGTTAAATTGGTTGCCACTCCATTGTATCAGACTTTGCACTTCATAACAGACTGGCACTCAGTGTGGACAGGAATGTGGTTACCTCACACGTTGTCATGTAGCAACCCCCCTTAATTTAACTTCCAACAAAAATTAATGCTTGCTAAAAATATGGATTAATTATTTTATCAACCATTTATTAGGGACAACTACTCTACCTTTTGTCATGTTGTTCCTTACAATTGAATCAACTGTGTACGTGCCTGTTTTTCACACCGGGTTTATAAGCTCCTTGAAGTAAAGATGTGTATATCTTTGCTTTACCCTGGAGTGCCCTACTCGAGGCTTTGTAAATAATTAGACGTTTAATAGATATAGGCTGGATTGAATTGAGTGAACTGCATTACGGCTGCTGAATCAGTTTTGGGCCAGCAATATCCCTATTTTCCTTTTGTGCTTAATCTTATGGTGTCCTTCCCTGTCACATCTCTTCAATTTACAGAAGAAGAAAATCCCAAACTGTATACTTCCTTGTAGTCTTTCCAGTTGAACACCATCTTATTTATGTAAGGCAAGTTACCAACTGGGCAAGGGCATTTAACTTTATTTGGCTTCTGCAGCACTGTGCTGCACCTTCCTAAGTCTTAAATGTTGTGGTTCAGTGCTTCAGCAAAGAGAAACTTCTGAGATTTTTGATCTCAAAATCAGTGATTTTTAAAACTATTTCCATGTTTATTCACTAAATTCATTTACTTGCTTTGAAATTCAGAATTATTTAATTCCTGAAATCCATATATATGTATTTGGTGTAATAAATCTAAGTATAAACATGTTTTTCTATTTTTGTATATTCCATTTCATACATTCTGTGTGATCATAGTTTGTATGAAAGTGAAAAATGACAAGAATGAGAATGATTTAGGAAGATGTAGTTCTGAAAACTTCAAAAAAGGTATCTCCTTCAACTGTTACAGGAGAGGACTTTTTAAACCTCAGGTTTGTCTGCAGAGGTTAGTATGTCCAATGTCAGTAACAGATGTACAGGCAGTTGTATCAGAGAAGCCAACCAGGTAAAAGACAACAGGAGCTAAGCTGCTGCTGTTCTGACCAAGCGTAACACCCCCCACGCCCAACCCCCACTTTGTGTTTTAATGTGGGGAAAGCAGTGTTAAATGAGCTAACAGAACATTCCATTCTACAAGCCCTTAGTTTTTAATTTCTATTCATTTTGTAGACAAAGCCACAAATCAAACTGTTTACTTTGGGTTGTGCTAATGAAAAAGACCCAGTTACCTGTTTATTTTATTTTGTAGTAAATTTTGTTAATGTCATATAGAGAACATAACCTCATGTGCCTAGAGTTAAGATTTAATTCCACCCCTCCATTAGCACTGTAAGTAAAAAAATGGAAAAATGTTTAGTACCAGGACTAGATTTCTAAAGTTATCAGTAAATTGGAATGAGAAAGACAATGTGGTAAATTGTTTTTACTTCGTCAATACAAATTAGGTTTTACGTATAGTGGGTACCGTTTAGCTGTATCTGATAAAACAATTGAGTTTGTTTTGGAAAAAAATTATAAGGAAAACCACTATGGTGTGCAAAAAAATGCCTAAGTAATCTATGCAGAATAGACAAAGTTCAGATAATAGTGAAAGCATTTTGCAAAGACACAGGCTGAAGAAATACTGTTTGAGAAATGTTTCATATGGATCATAAAAGATTTTTAGAAAATGAAATATTCTCCTGACTTTGCCAAACCTATATTATACCATTTTAAAAATACTGAATAATTTGTTTCCATAGTATTTATAAGCTAGGAGATCTTCGACTAGTTTTAAGTGTTGAGTTGAATAAGTTGATTGAGATTTTTTAAAGCTCTTTTATATTAATTATAGGAAAAAATTGTACCTTGCTAAAGAAATGAAAGCAATTAGGCTTTAAGCTTTCAAAAAAATTTAAAGAAACAATATGTTATTTGAAATATTTTTATTTGCTTTGGAAAATAGCTTTTAATGACTCTGCATGGATGCCAGAATGCAGACATAAAAATGATTCTATATTCTTGTAAATAATGATTTATAAATCTGAGTTGTAAAAATGGAGTAGTTTCCCCTAATTTACCTTTTGTTTCCAAAACATGCTTAATTTCTGTTTAATTTTCACTTGGCAGTGACTCCTGAAATTTGACTTTCGTTATCTCTAGAGAGCATGTTTGGGCATTAATTATTGTAAATAGGTACATTAAAAAATTCTAATTTATTTTAGACATTAACAGTTTTAGATATCAGTCTTGCTTAAAATTAAGTGCGTGTTTCATTTTTTAATGTAATAATAAAATAACTTCTGTTTGCTAATAGAATCACTTCTTTTTAAAGGCAGAAGTTCTTTACCGATTTTTTTTCTTTAAATAGGTTAAGGTATAATTTTCCATTCCATAATAGTTCAGTTAATTGTACTAGGTTTCTGATTCATAAAAACATACCCATTTAAAACATAGCCAAGAATCTGGAATTTAGAAAAATTATCTTTGGGAGAGCAGCCCTGTTCATGCACCTGTGAAAGAAAAAAAATCCCACGGGTCCTTAAAAGTCTATTTATTCTAACTTTAGGCACCAGTTTACCACATTTGTTTTGCTTTCCAGCTCTTAAAGTGGTTTTGAGGCAGCCAGTTAGGAAGCAGATGAGTGAGTCATGGCTAGAGGCACCTGGAAGCAGCAGGAAGTGACAGAGGAGCCTGCACCACAGGTTGGAGGCAATTCCTCGTGACAACCCAGGACCCCACGTAGACATTCAAAAGGAACAATCCTTTCTAAATTTTTTCTCCCAAACTTAAGGGCCTGTGATCACTTTACCAGGCTGATTTGTAGTATTAGGCAAAAAACAAAATTTGCATTCCCTTCTGACTCATTTAACTCTCTGTTAGTCTGGGTCTAACGCTAACCAAGTAAGTTGAAAGACTTAGTATCTGTTCATTTGGAGAAGAAATGGCAAGTCCACAAACCATTTTCTATCTCAGGGATCTGATGTTTAATTGGGGTGGCAAGGATATAAATAATTAAAATCAGGTGGGCTCTGTGTCAGGTTCCAGGTGTGCATGAGCTGACATGGACCAGACAATGGACAGGGAGAAACATCTGGTTTGAGATGGTTTGAGCTGAGTCGCAAAGGAGTGAGCTGAAGGATCAGGACTTACTTGAGAAGCCCAAGTAGTTAAGGCATTTGTGGGAGAGTGGGGTGGGGCAGGGGTCAGCAAACTTGTTCTGCAAAGGGTCAAATAGTAAATATTTTAGGCTGTGTGAGCTGTATGAGCCCCCTTAAAGAAACTCTTGTTCTGCTGAGCAGTGCAGAAGTAGCCCAAGTGGATGTGTAGATAAGCGGGCCTGGGCATGTTCCATGTCCACTGTTTACAAAAATCACCTGGTTGAATTTGACCCGCAGGCCCCCATTTGTGTACCTCTGGTATAGAGAGGTTGTGTTAGCACCAAGACCCTCCACTGCTTTGAGTAATGTGGTGGTTGCTTTTGTTGATCTCTTCATAGGATTGACCTGCATGAGACAATGTCATGCAGATAGAATTATATAATTTTATATACCTCCTCTTGACATTTTTTCCTGTGCTTTAAATATTGTGGTTTTACTATGTGTTACAATCTAGTCTGTGCTTCCTATTATGGAGACTCTAACATCAGTTATTAATAGTTCAGAATTATATATAGCAAGTTGTCTACAGTGTATGATTATTTTCCTGTCTTTTGTTGTTTTGTTTGTGTGTGTGTGTGTACGTGTGTGTGTCTTAAGTTTGTGTCACATTCAGCGTATTGAGGTAGAAGAGAAGCAACAAAAACATTGACTATCCCAGGGTCATAAAGGTAGGCTTCACTAAGCAGTAAACTTGAACTGGTCCATGTGGTTAGGATTTTGTCAGTTTGTGAAAAGAACAAATGATACTTTGGGCGTCAGAAATAGCACAAGCAGAAATAACGAAATGTGAAAGGCAATGTAGTGCTCACTGAACATCAGGTAGTTCTGAACAACAGTAAACATGGAGAGGATGTAGGTCCATCTTTATTTTAAAATGTCTTGACATTCTCAGTAGTTTGGATTTTTCATGTAGGCTATGGAAAGTCTTGTGCTTCTACAGAGTCCATTATCCCTATCACAGCCAAAATGATCCCTTCAAAACGTAAATCATATCGTATCATACCCCTATTGAAAGACTTCCCTTCCCAAAATAAAATCCAAAATCCTTGCCATCTCCACGTGACCTGGCTTCTCATTCTCCTGTTTGATCTTAACTCTCCCCTTCTTCCAGTGGCCTCCTTGGAATTCCTAGGGGCACCCTGCACGCTGCCTTCTCATGCCTCTCACAATTCCTCTGCCTTGGAACACTCCTCACAAGGATACCACCCTTACTTTATTCACGTTTCAGATCAGATCTCACTTTATCAGACGGGTCTTCTAGGAAACACGCCTTCAGAGTAGCAACGTCTCCCATGTCACTCTCTGCTTCTCTTCTATCCTGCCTTTTTCTTGTTAGAAAATCCCTCTTTTAGGAAGTTAAATCTGATGTCACTACAGAGGTTGGACCGTGCATCAGATGAGAAGATAACTAGAACCTAAGTAGAAAAATTATGAGCAGTGTGAAGCACAGGAAAAATTCTAGATAATTTAAGCCAGAAACATCTTAAAATAATTAAAAGAAGTTTTGTACTTTCTTCACATTTTTATCCTTATTTCCTTTCAGTTTTGCCTACTTAGAACAGCTCCATGGCATGTTTAAATGAGAAAGTCTACTTTTATGGAAGAAATATTGAATTTTTAAGGTTAAATTTTATGTCTTTTTGGCCCATGTAGGAAGAGGAAAAAAGATTTTCCCCTTTTTATTAGCCCCAGTATAATTTTATGTGATTATCCATAGAGTATATAATTTTCTATTGTGAATGGAGGTTGTGGAGTAGGTAATTTAATTAAATTTACTTTGAGTTCATACTTTTCCAAAACCAGGTATAAAGTCAGTGCAACTCTTATGACTCATTAAGAGTTTTAGATTCATGAGAGATATTCATTAACACTGTTTTAGATTTGAAGGTCAAGGGAAAATGCGAATGGAGTTATTACTATTTTATCATGAGGTCCTTTATGACAGCTAAAATACTAAGGAAAATAGCAACTAGGTTATATATGAGAAGGATGTGTTAACTACATAAACATGGTTAGGTTGGAGTGATACTCCAGATCCTGGAAAGGACGTGCCAAACAACCATTTTATATCAGATGAACTGTTATATGTACTCCGTGAAGCTCCCTGACTCATTCTAGCGTGCAGGATGACATATGAGAGTACCTAGATGAAGTTCTGGAAGAACTAAATAAACACAGCAGTTTTCTTAGTCATTTCTAAGTCATTTCTAAGACTGAAAGCTTAGCAGTCTTTTTTTTTTTAATCTTTACATCTATCCTGTATATGAAAGAATGTACTATGGCAGGGATCAGTTTGGGAGAAAATTCTTGAACAGCACACCACTGAATATGACGTAGTAATTTTCTTTCATGATTTTCATGTTTACGCCTAAAGAAAAGTGGCTATTTAATGTTGTATGCAAGGGTTGCTTTGATGGCCTATTCAGGTCTATCGGGTAGGTGAGACTCAGAGTGCTGGGTTAGCTGGATTTTTTAGTTGGCATGGACTGTATTTAAAATATAGGGAAATAACTTAGTATTATGAGAAATTGTGTTATTTATGGTACAAGTTGTGGTAATAACAAGATATTTGGAGAAATGAAGAAAACGACTTTTATAAAACTGATAGTTAATGGTTTGATCAGTTGTTTTTCATAGTGCTACTTCCAGCACTATGGAGGACCGAGTGCTCTGAGGAGTCATCCTGCTACAGAACAATCAGAGATATGAACAAATAAGGGAGGTCTCTGGGTCTTTCTGCTCTTCCTAGTTGTTATGTATCATACACACACACACACAAACACACACACACACACACACACACACACACACACACACACGCTTCATCAGGGCCGTAAATTAATTAGAATTACCGTGAGAACAATGTCTGTATTAGAGCTAGGGTTGACGGAAATAAAAAACCAAACAGCATTTTTGAAAGTTAAAAATATGCTTGAATCAGATGTTGAACCACCCTACCCTGTTAAAACTGAAAAAAAGATTAAGGCCAAGAAGTTTATAAACATAGCGAGAAAAGGACATCACTTTACAAAGAAAACATGAGTAGATTGACACCCACCTTCTCCATATCAACAATGGCAGCTAGAAGACTGGGATAATATTTTCAGAATGTTGAGAGAAAACGTCCACATAAAGTTGTGCAGTCACTCACTGTAATTCTGTGAAATATCTTCCATACTATGGAGAACAATAAGGACATTTTTGAGTGAACAAAAACTGAGAGACATACATCAGAGAATTCATACTGGAAAAAAAAAAAACTGAGAGACCTAAAGTAAGGGAAATTCTAAAGCATCTGACTAACAGATTCTAACATATTAATACTTGAGAGAGGAATAAATAGAACGACACCAAAAGGATGATATCTGAAATGTGAAAAGGAATGGTGACCAAAGAAGGTGTTAAATATTTCATACATGCACACACATTTTCTTCTTAAATCACTACTAATAGTATTTTATTCATAGGATTTTTAGAAAATGGTAGAATTGAAATATTAAACTACAATAGCATTTAAGTTTGGAGAGGACATTGTGAGTTAATTTCCTAATGTTCTCTGTCTATGACTTTAATTACTCTTGGTAAAAATAAAGAGTAACCAGAAAGAATAGAGGTATAGTACATAATTCCCCCAAACCAGTAGAATGGGGAAAAATGTGTAAGACAACACACAAACAAAAAAGTATAAGTAATTCTCTCTCTGTCTCTTTAAAATCAGAAATGAGAACAGGTAAACAGAAAGATAGGACAAATAGAACGCAAAAAGTAAGAAGATAAAAATGAAGCCAAATATCACTCATTGTAATCAATTTAAATCATTGCGGTAGGCAAAATTCTGGCTGGCCCCCGACCGTTCCTGTCTGCCCCAGCCCATGCCTTGTATAATCCCTGGAATTGTGAATTTTATAGATTTCACTCCTATGATTAGATTGTGTTATATGGCACAATTGACTTCAAGAAAGGAAGATAATCGTACTGAACCTGATCTAATGGCATGAGTCTTTTCAGAGCAGAAAGTTTTCTCAGACTGCTCTTAGAAAGGCAAGTCTGAGGCATTGTCACATTGCAAGAATTTGAGAGCAGCTTTTAAAAGCTGAGAGCGGTCCCAGCTAAAAGCAGCTAGAAGACATCAGGGATCTCAGTCATGTAGCCACAAGAAAATGAATGTTGCCAATAACCCACAGGAATGTGAAAGTGAATCTTTGCTAGTAGAACCTCCAGATGAGGACTCATCCAGGTAAAACCTTTTATTTTATTCTGTTAGACCCTTTGCAGAGTATCCAGAAAAAAATACACTGGATTCTCAACCCATGAAAACTGTGAGATAATACATTTTTATTGTTTTAAGCCTCTATGTTTGTATTAATAGTAATTTGTCATGCAGAAATAGAAAAGTTATGCAATGGACTAAACACAAAAGCCAAAAGAGATTGTTAGTTTAAATTTAAAAGTATAATTATATGTGTTTTACAAGAAACACACCTAAACATAAAAGCGAAGGTTAAAAGTAAAGGAATGATGACAGATTTACCATCAAAGTACACACATTTTATTTCAGACCATTCAGATGTTAGCACAGAAAACACAATTAGGTGAAGATAGGTTCACTATGTAGTTTATCGGGACAATATAACAATTGTAAACTTGTAAGCAACTAAAAAATAGCATGAAAATAAATAAAGCAAAATTGAACAGAAAACTGAAAAATTCTCTACCACATAGAGGTAGACTTTAATACACCTCTGTCAGTTATTTTTATGTCAAATAGAAGAACAAAGCTAGTAAAGATTAATGACGATTTATGTAACACACTGGGGTAAATGGAATAAACATATATATGTATATTTGTATCCAAAAATTTAAAAAATAGGCATTCTTTCAAGGACATGTAGTAATTGCAAAAATATATCACAAAACGTACAATAAAGCAAGCTTCATCAAATTTCTAAAAATTCCTATCAAACAAACCACCTTTTCTAACCACTACATTTAATTATAAGATAATAACATAAAAAGTTCATTTTGAAATTTAACATCTTTTTACTCATGAGTCAGTCAAGAAATCATAATGGAAATTTAAAAAAAATTTGGAACTGTATTATAATGAAAACTAAAATTTGTAGGATGCTGTAAAACTGGTATTTATTTATAACTTTAAGAGGGAATTAATGTATATATTAGAAAAGAAAAGCTAATCGTGGGAGTAAATTTATTATGTTTCATAACTTATCTAAATTGTATTATTTTGCATATTTCAAATATTACAAAAGTACATCTGTTCAAATTCTCTTTTTTTTTTTAAGCATGGAATGTTCAGTGATCTTTCTAATTTGGCAGTAATTACTGTGTTTTCTTAAGTATTCTTTTGCACATGATAAATGAAAAGTTAAGATGACCAGTGTTGAAACAGATTAGTGGAACATACTCAAATTGTTCTTGATTGTATTTTTATTTTATAGCTCATCATTGAGATACCAGTTTAAAATACGATATTTAGTATTGGCTCTAGATATTTGCGACTTTGTAAGGGCAAAGAGCTATTGCTGTCAAAATTTCTCTTTATTTAATAGCTAATCCAAAAACCATTTTAGTGAGATTTACTTAAAACATATCACTGAAAAGTTTAGAACTGACATTTTACTTGATACTAAAGAAAATGCTATAATTATCAAGTTATGATCAGTTGTCCTACATTTCTTGGTGTTAGTGACTTGAACCAGGAATAATTAATGGTTTCGCATAAGGCAAGCCATTTGCCAAGGTGGTGGATGGTGTAATAGGATGTGCTTGTGTGATCCAGAATCTTACATGAGTGCTTTCTATGTTTTGGCATGAAGTCATGGCTCTTTGCTGAAGAAAATATAAGTCAATTATTGGATTGATTATAGTTCAGAATAGACTGGCATCATGACATTGACATTTTCTTAAATAACAGTTTATCAGGACTGAATTTATTATAAAAAGGGCATCGTGATTTATTTTACATGGGTATAGAGCTGCTAGTAAGAGTCACTAATTGATTTATTATTTTTAATTTATTGTAGCACGTAACCGCTTAAATGTATTGAATAGGAATGAAATGTTTCACAGGGGAAGTCTCCCCATCCCCTTCCCTACCCCAGCCAAGCTTTCTCTTGATAATATGAATGATTTACCTGTATAGAACTTTCTATTTTCTCCATAAAAAGCAATGTATCTAGTTTCCATAAAATAGTGCCAAGGTCAGATATTCAGACAATCCATAAATACCTTATCTGAAATCATCACAGTGTGAGCAAAACTCAGTAATAAAAATTCAGAGCTGTTACTTCCTTAATAAGTAGTCCACGGCTCTGAAGGCTGCACTTGACCTCATCAGAATTCTCCCCCATGAACAGTCCTCAGCCTTGCCTTTGCCACTGCCATTGTAGCCTTTGGTTCCCTGACTTGCTTTTTCTAAGCAAGTTCACTTGTATTCATTTGCATTTTTAATGAATTATTTGCTTCACTGCCTCTTCTTCGAGTGGTGCCATATGTTTACTATTTAAATTATAATATAAATTATGAATGCCTTCTTCATTTAAACACAATAGTGGGGCTTATGAATACATTATCAGTGTCAATTATTTTTAGATATCTTGATGAAACATATTAATACAAATTACTGACATTTCATAACTCGACATTTTCTTTGAGAACCGTGTATTGAATCTTTTCACATCACGTCTTTTTACCTGGAACACAGTCAAGTTTACGTCATAGTATTTTTTCAATAAAATTGTTCCCTGAAGAATTCAGATTAAGCAAAAACTTATACAGTTTTCAGAAAAATCCACAAAAACAAATATGAAGATAGAGAAAGAATTAAAAAGTAGGATTTTAATAACTAATTTCCAAGTGCTTTACCAAATACAATTTTGGTCAGTTAGAGCCTTACTATGTAAGTTGTTTTTAAGCTGTTACGCAGTTTCTAAACATTAAAAACACAATAGCCATACCAAAACTAAAACCAAAAAAGAAAAAAAAATTAACAGGAATTTGGGACTTGCCACCTATTTAAAATCAGGCTAATGATTAAATGATTGAACCCTGAGACCATGTTTAATGAAGCTTTGTCAGGAACCTTCTCTTTCCAGTTGTCTGATGGATGATTCTCCTGGCTCATTTCATGTTTGTGCTTACTCACCCTTTTGTTTATTTTAGAGGTTCAGTCTACTAAAGTGATTTTCTCTGACACTTATTGAAGTCCTCGTTTAACAGGGGAGCAGAGGTGAGAGCAAAACTGGCCAAATTGATCATTGATTAGGTTGTTTTAACATGTCATCATTAAATGACCAAGGCTCATAAAAGTAGTCATTTATATTGGTTGCTGAATCCCTTAGAATTTTCTGTAGTAAAATTGTGTGATTAGTTTTTCACCCTTGATTTTAGTATAATTCAGCTTACATCTATTATACATATATACTCTTGACAGAATAAATATTCTTTCTTTAGGCTTAAAACCACAACCATCTGACAGGTGAAATGGTCACTGCGGTGCCTAAAAGGCACAAACAGCACCAGCCTCATTTCACTCATTTATTTCCCAACATTCCAGATATTTGGATTGTAGCAGCGAACAAAATAAAATCTTGGCTCTCATGAAGATCCATTCATTTTTTTCTACCTCTGACAGTTCTGGTTTCCACAGCTGAGCTTTGGGACTAATAACTCTTCAGAGCTTGATTTTGTTTTCCAGAATGTCCTCAAACTTTGTCAGGTAATACTTAATATCAGCCCTCCATTGCTTACCCCCCTTACCATACACACTTACAAGGATGTCTTAGCCAAGTGAAATATTAAAAATATTCAAAAGCTGGTAGAGCAAGGACCAAACTGTCAGAATGGATTTTTGCCATGAAGAACTGGCAAATCTAACTGGCAAGTCTGCCCTAATCAAGAGCTCATGGTCCACGATGCCCAGTGACTTTGTAGGTGCTCCCAGATTTACTTCCCTTCTTCTGACCAGTGGAGTCATCAGTGACCCAAGCTCACTGTTCTCTCAGACAGTGGTCAAGGTTGTCTGCCGGGTTTCTACCCCATTATCTCCTCATTCTCAGTTGTTGTGGGATCCTCTTACACTGAGGAGTCTTGGTAATCCATCTTGAAAAACCTGAGTGTTCAAAATATGGAATAAAACTAATAGTTTCATTTTTTTCTTTCCTATTTTTCTTTATATGTGTCCTTCTTATTGAAAGGGATTTCAAAACCTAGATGAGAAACTTCAGCCGCTAAATTAAGTTAACGCAGGGTGAAGGTGGGTGGTGCTGACATATAGGTGTGTCGATTAAATTTTGAAATATACTTGCAGTGTGAATGGCAGACATACCAGAAAATCCAGACTAAAAATCTCATCGTTCACCATGAATAGGAAGTGTCAAACTCACGTCCCTTTATATGAGGCGTAGGACCCAAGCATGTAGCTGCCTTCCACGCTAAAAGGAATAGCTTACCGGGAGAATTAGAAGTTTCTCTTGGAAATCTCACTTTGATTCAAGCCTTAATGTGATCACTTCCATGAACTCAAAAATATAACATTTCATGCTATCAAGTGAGGATGTGTATTTTTTTTAAAACAGATGTAATTAGTCTCTTTAGGCAGGTGGCTCAATGAAAAATACAGAATCATTCTCTTGTTTATTCATTTGGCAAATATTTATTGAATGTTGTCCCAAATGACAAAGAGCTCACAGTCTTACAGGCAGCTAATTTTAACACAGCACGGTAAGTGGAAAATTGGATGGACACAGTGTATTGTGGAGTTCCAGAGGAAAGTTCCTAATCAGCCTAGAGAGAGTATCAGAACGCTCCACGCAACAGGGGTGTTTTAACTGCATCTGTAAATGTGTAGGAGTTAGGAACAAGTTGGGTGTGAAGAAAAAGTGGTTGGAGGAGAATTGTGTGCAGAGGTAACAGAACGTGTGAAGGGTGCAGAAGTGTCAAGAAGGTAAGAAAACTCTTACCATGGCAGGCAAGTGGAGTGGGACTGTGGAGCCCCATTTGTACCTTGTTCAGGAACCTAGAATGTATATGCTTGGTGTTGAGTAATCTTGCATTTCACTCCACCTCTTTTACATTTCTTGTCTACTTCTTTTTCGTGTTATCTTTTCCAACCTCCTAACAATTATGTCAGTTAGTGTATGGTGCAGGAAACAGTAACCACTCCAGGTACTTCAAGCAGACAGGAATTTAGTGTAGAGAATTACATGCTTACAAAATGCACTGAATAGAGGTTGGAATGGAAGTTGGGTCTGCCTCTCTACCATTGATTTCAGGACACGTCACCATAGCTGTGACACAGAGATAAGGAAGCCGCTGCTGTCGCTGTTACTGTCCCTGACACACCTGCCTCCCACACAGATTGGTAACTGGGTTCTGCAATGTCAGATGTCGTTGCCAGCAGCCACGCCAGACCTCCATCTCCTGGCAGAATCTAGAACCTGTTGTAAGGGAGCTTGAAGGTCCAGCCGCTGTCATCAGGGAGGTATTAGGAAAGAGTGGCAAAGGATGACAAGCAATTATATCTAGCACAATATTCTACTTTGTACTGGTTTGTATATTGTGTATATAAAAATGTTAAATTCGATTTTTTTTATGATGCTAGTTATGACAACGAAACGACCTGGTGACCAGGAAAAAAAAATCAAGGAAGTCAACAAGGGATTGAAAAGAAATCTGGAGAGTGGAGGAGCCCTTGGCTAGGCTAGAGCAGACATAAGTACAGTCGAAGGACAAAAGAGATGGCAAAATTGAGAGGGAGATCATTGTAGCTAATTTTAGATTGTTCTCAATAATCATCCTTCTACACTAATTTCCATTTTAACCTTCTATTTTTCTCTACTTCAACCTGACCAAATGTTCTGGTGGCATTATGCTGAATGACTGTCTAGGTGTGAGGATACACATATCAATGTAAAAACGTATTTAAGACCACTATCCAAATAGGCACACGCATCCACCCTCCTCTGCCAGTTACCTTTAAGTGCCTTTGAGAATAGCTTTCCTCCACATCAGAATAAGTGCCAACCCAGGGATGGGAACCTTTTCATGCTGGAAGGCCACATTAATTTAGCTGTAATCAAATAAGGCCACATTCAAGGAACTTCACAGTTAGATATACTTTAGAAAGTACATTACTCTGTAAAAATGTAACCACCAGATAATTTAAAAAATGAGAACTGTTCCATTCAAAGTTAGCCTTTTAATGACTTTGTTGCCTCTGCTTTTTGTTGGAAAGCATTTGAATATTTGATTTCAGCATGGAGGGAGGTCCACAGTTTCAGTTGATCCTAGATGGGTATCAGTCGTTTGTGGCTTTAAGGGCATCTTGATTTAGGTTAGGTAGGAGAATGTAGGTTTGCAGCAATAAGTGTTTGAAAAGCAAGAAAGCATTTTTTGGACATGTTGCCGAAGATGTGGGTATTCTGCATTTTTCCATATTTCAGTGGGACCTTTCTTAGCATCAAACAATGACTTTAAAATGTCATCTACTGAGAGCTCAATCAATTCCATCTGTAATTCTTTAGGTGCTTTGGTGGTATCAAGTAGGTGAGGCTGAAATGCTCATTTGAGTGTGATGTCATGATTCTGAAAGTGAACCTGTCATTGTATTCTCCAATGAATAGGTCTGTAACAGCTGTGTATTCTTCAAATGATTTGCATATATCATCCTGCTCATCAATGACCTTTGCTAACTGGGGAAAAACGTTCATCTGAAATTTCCTTTTGAAGAAGAAGTGTTTTGAAAAAAGATACCTTTTTTTCAAAATGCTGGGATTTTTTGCCACATATCATATATAGACTTAGTTTTACCTTGCAAAGAATATTCAAGTCATTTTGATTTAACATGACATCCCCAGAAATGCTGGATTTCTTTAGAAATCGTCTTTCAATAATTCACATTGCTGATTCATAAAGTGTATCTGTTCTTACAGAGATAAAATTTTGGCTAACACCTGTCCCTGTTATAGCCAACACACTTTAGAATAACATGGCAAATCTACTCTGAATACCTTATCCTTCAACTTTAGCATGATACGAAACTGATGATACAGTGTTGCATTTGCATGAATATAGTTAACTTGTTGCAAAGTGTCACTTAAAATAATAGCTTTAGCACAGAGATGCTGATGCAAGATACACTGAAAAGAATTGAGAGCATCTGGATCTGTTAATACTTTATCTGCACATTAAACACTTCATATTTTCCTGTCATGGAAGGTGCACCATCTGTACCTACACTCACTAAATTTACCAAATTCAGTCCAACTTCACAACATTTATCTTGAAAGTTGTTGAAGGTATCTATTCCCCATGTTTTTTTTTTTTTTGCATGAGTGCCAGAAGCAAGTGACTCCTTATAGCAAATAAAATCTTCTGTTATGACCCAAATGTAGTATAAAATCTGCTCCAAGTCAGTAGTATCAGTTGATTCATCCAAAGCAATTGAATAATATATATTTTTCTTTTGAAGTATTTCATGAAGTTCTGTTAAATTGAAGGCTAAATCATGCTGCTGGTCAGTTCTGGTTCTTCTTGAAAGAGGCCATTTGTACTTTGAAATGTTGTTGGCTTTAAGCATCCTAGAACTTCAACAATGCATTCTTTCACAATTTCAACATCACTGAATGGCTTCCCTTTTTCTCTGAGTATATAGCTAGTTTATAAATTGCTTCAACAGCATTATTTTCAGGTGTTAGTGATGCTTGAAAGAATTATCTTTGCTTTTGCTTTTCATCTTTTAATTTCTATAATACAATTTTTTTTTGCCTTTTCCTCTAATTTAAAAGATTTGTGGTCATGAGTGTTATAATGCTGATGAGCACTGAATTTCTTTACTGTTGATATTGCAGTATCACAAAGCAAGCACATCATCTTATCTTTAGCAGAAACAAGATAATATTGCAATTCCCAATCCTTATTTTAAAAATCTGTTTTCTTCCTTCAGCGTTCTCTTGGTCTTCTTTGACATGATGGCTGTTAAGCAGACAGAATTTTAAAAAATACTGTCGAGCTGTGCAACTATTCACAAATTCCAGTTCAAGCAGAAATACCATGTAATGTTGTCAAAAGCTGATGACAGACTGGCGCGCTTGATCCCCATACTCATAAACTCTTGCCAGCCAGCCTCATGCAGTAGTGGCACAAGTCAGGCAGGGGAAGTTAGAACTAAATCTTGAGTGTAGCAGTGATCAATTTAGCCCTTTTGGCTTACTAATGTTCTAATTGTGCTGGTCAATCTGGGAGGATTATTTTGTTGAAACTTATTTTATTCTTTGGTATTTTATTAATAAATACATTTATTTTAAAAGTAAAATAAAAATATATAAGATGAACAAAAAGGTATTAATAAAAATAAAGGGATTTGTTCTGTAGAATTTGGATTCAGTCAAAAGGCCACACTTAAGGAACTAGAAGCTACATGTGGCCTTATGGCCATAGGTTCCCCACCCCTGTACCAACCTATGGACTTTAAGGAAGGAAATGTTTGAACAGTGCTAACTGTAGGACCCAGTGAAATTTATGTTGATACACATTTTTAAATGTTATTGTAAAAATCATGGAAATGCTGTATGACTTGCTCAAATTGTGTACGTAAAATATTATTGGAGCATAGTATTAAGGCATCTGGTAAATCTTTAACTTGCTGACAAGTTTTCTTTCTTTTTTCTTTCTTTCTTTTTTTTTTTTGCCAAGTAGGACAGGAAACAATAAGGGAAAAGTGATGCTTTGATTAGGTTCTGAATAAGAGAGAGCTACTTGGTGATGTCAAAGTGATGATACCCTGTGGAGAAAAGAAATTCATATTGAAGTTTGTGAAAGTAAAAGAAATTGCTAGATGTTATAATGCAGGGGTGAACCTTGGCAAAGCTGACTTTTTAGAATGTGTCATACAGCAAAAAAGTTACTTTTTGGCTCAGCGTGAATGAGAGATTCTAAGAGTGTTCTACAGTAATTGTATGTTATATAAATGAGCGATACATGAAAAAATATATCCAAAAAGAATCAATGTGGCGTTACTAGGAGCCTACTAATTTTGAACTACCAAAGGTAAGTTAACCAGGGACAGAGCAAGGATAGAACTGTTCAATACTTGTTTCATCAAAGTAGAAAAATTCTCAGAAAGGATGAGACCAATTTTCTTAAGAGGGAATTAAACAGATCTTCAACAGAAGAGAAATTCTTAGAGACCATCTGATTTGTCACCTTTTCACCGTGTATTTCTTTATTTAACAACTGTTAAGATTTACAAGGTATCAGGAACTATGTTAAATACTGCATACATTGCATATATAGAGATATGGCTATAGGTTTAATTTATCTGAATACAGAATGCAGAAAATTTATGAGAAATCAAGGGAAAATAAAAGGACTGGACATATTTTTTGCCGCGACTTTCAAAATGTAAAATTAAACTCTGGAAAAGACATATTGTGATACTTGTTTGAATTTACAATGTACTATTACATGCATAGTTTAGGTGGATGCTTGGAAAATATTATCTGTATAAACTTACATGGGTTTCCTAAGAAGAAATCACACCAAATGTATTTTTCAGATTTTAGACATTGAAAAAATACCATTAATATATAGTTCCTCATCATTTTAGCAAGATATTTTTTTCTTATAGTAGTTTTGATAAACATAAGAGAATTAACTCTGCTAATATCTTTAGCATTTTCTTCCTTCTCCTTTATTCAGGATTAATTTGCTTTTCTTTTTCTAACTTCTTTAAATAAATATTTAGATCATTGACTGTTAACCTTCTTTTCTAAAATATGAATTTAAGGACATAAATCTTATATAATTGCACATTTAGCTATATCCACAGATTTACATCACGTTTCTCATTTGATGCAAAATATGTTCTGATTTTTATTGTAACTAATTTTTGGACTCAGGGTTGACTTCAAAGTGTAATTGCTTCATTTCTAAGTAATTAGGGATTTCCTAGTTACCTTTTGTAATGGATGTAGCCTAATTCCACTGTTGTTAGAGAGCATGGTGAATGATTTTAACCCTTGGGATTTGTTAACACTTCTGTTATAGCTCACCCTATGGTCACATTCTAGTAAATAGTTCATGAATACTTGAAAAACACTACATTGGGTAGTTATCAAGTACACTGTTCTACATAACTCAAAATCCGTATTTTTATGGTCTTTATATGCCGTTTATATTGCACATATATTCCTTCAATTAGGAGTAGAGGTCACATGGCCTTAAGACTACATGTGGCCTTCTAGGTCCTTAAGTGCAGCCTTGTGACTGAATCCAAATTCTACAGAACAAACCTTTTTATTAAAAGGGGTACAGCAGAAAAAGATGAAGCTTTTCTTGCCTCCTTTGGTGCTTAAAAAAGACAATCTTGAAATCAGAAGGCCGAAGGTTCCCCACTCCTAAAAGGCATTGAAGAATTTTATAGCTGATTAAAACTTAAATCTAATAATTTAATCCAGCTCACCAGTAAAGGACAGCTATGAAAGAAATTAATTCCTAATTGAAAAACAGGGGTAAAGTGACCATGCCATCTATGTGTCACTTTTATGCAAGTGGGGATACCATACCCTTTTCAAAATTAGGGAATAAGTATATAAGCTTAAATTCCTGTTTCGGAATTGCATTTACAAGAAATTATCTAGGGCCGTTTTATATAAACCAAGAGGAACTTTTAATTCCTCAATTATCTTACCTTTTAATGCTGTGATATGTAGTATAGTATAAATCAAAAACTATAGAATTAATAGTATATCATTCTGTTTAATCAATTTTCACAATTTCTTATCTGTAATTGTAAAATCCTTAGAAGTTCTGAAAATTTTTTAAAAACCTCATTTAAAATTAAAACCTGGACTGAACTGATGTGCAAATATTTATGGTCTTAATAACATTTAGTGTAAATGCTCATGTTTTACTGAAGAAATATGAATGTATCTGAGTATCCAATTCTACTCAAACCCATCTGACAGTGTGCTGTTACCCTCTAAAAAATCTCTAAATGTTTGAATTCAGAAATATGGCCCCAGAGGTTTCAAATAAGAAACTGTGCATTTTCTAATTTTTTTATAGTTATAAACATGTCCAATTGTCTTCTGTACTTGATTATGAATATGTTATAACGTTTGACCCTACAGTATACTGTGTAATTTATTGAATAATCAATGATGGTATCATTTTATGGAAACCAAACTGATACAAACTATCAAATGTAGTGATCTCTCTCTAGTTTTAGCACTAGAGTAAGATAGATAAAAGTATAGCTACAACAAAAAATAACAACCGCAACTAACTTTAACTGAGTACTTTGTGTCAAGCATTATGCATTTAATAATTTGTTTTTTAGAACTCTGTTCAAAAATTGGTACTACCATTAGCACCATTTCGTAAATAAGCAAGTGAAGTTTGGAAAGATAAGAGATGGCTTATGGTCGTAGAACAAAAGCAGAGCCAGCACATAAACCTAAGTCCACTGGAATCCACGGTCCATGTCCTAACACCTGTACTGTATACTGTTGTAATATATCATTGTAATTAATTATATAAAACTCTTAATAAATATAAAGTGCAATTTCACTAACCACTCTTAAGTATCTTTATGTTGATTATCTACAGGAAGAATTGCTAATAGCAAATTGGCTTCCTTTTGTCATCTAGCATGTTAGCTAGGGTCCTCCCTCCTGCTGTCAGTTTCCCTGTGTTTAAGAAATACAAATGAATCTTAATATGAGCCTAATAAAAATATAATTACAGTGGTAAATCTGTTGGAATCATATAATGAATTTAAGACTCAACATAAATGCTTTTTGGATTGTCTGTCACTTGGGATTACTTACACTGTGATCCCTTCTGTGACTGTAGATAATTGAACCTTGACTATTTTACTGCAACTGAAAGTTCCGATGCTGAGAAGAAAATGAATCATGTAAATGTGAGTTTGCCTATTTATTTAATAATTAATTTGAGAATTCATCACAGAAATCATTTAAAACCAAAAAGCAAGAGTAACTTTTTCTCATGGGAACCAAACTTCTATCGTTTGGATCAAAGAAGTGATTAATGTGCCTGACTCTTTTCTTTTTTTAAACTTATTCAATAACAATTGAGTAATGTTATTTTCTTAGCGATATTATAAGGAAAACAAATAAAGGAAAAATAATTTGCTAAGATATGTTTGTAATGACTGTGGAAGCTTTTATTTAACTTTTTGACCCTTTCTTCTTTAATAAATGACATGAATAGTTGTCTTTACATTGCAGGAAATAAGAGGAAAATATTGTATAGACGCGATTACAGTGATTTCAATCATTCCCAGTCTACTGTCGGCATAAATTATGGACTCAGACATGGGAGTCAGTATTGCATTAATAATTGTGGCCGTGGATATTTTTGCCAGAGATCACTAAGGATTGTATCTTGACACTGTCACTTACCACCTGTTGAATCACTGGCACATTGCTTAATCTCTCCAAGTCTCTTGTTCCCTGTCTGTAAAATGTGATTAATGATAGTTTTCCTACATTGAGATGTTGAGAGGAATAAACAGTATACTGTAATGCATGTGCATTGTGTCTACAATTATTAGATAGACATGCCTTTTCCCCTTTATATGTGGTGAAAGTAATTCAGGTTTTGCTGGCAAAAACCATGTATGAGCTGCAATCCAGAATGCCTACTGGAAAGGCAGATGTTTAATGGATTTAGAGATCATCAGCTGTATTTGTGACAGACCCAAACCCAGATGTTCTTGATTTTTATAAAAATATATATATATACTCTATTCATGTACTTTAGCACAAGTATGACAACTATACAATAAATAACTTGCAAATGAAGACATAAACACATTTGCACACATCTGTATATATAGATCATAAACTTCTCATGGTAATTTTTGTGCATATTCTCAACATCTACACCTCACTCCTCCCATGATTTTTAAGTGCACTACATGCTAAGAATTCACAAGAATACACACAAGCCTACCAGTATTCATACCAATGCATAAACCATATTCACATGGCCACAGAGAGGCAGTACTCATGTTTGGACTGTGTATATATATTTACATGTTTAACACATATGGATGAGTTAGAGGAGGAAAAACTGAGAGAAAAACAGAAGAATCCCACAAATAAAAAGAGAGGAAAAACACAAGATGTTAGAGGAAAAGAGATGGTAGGAAGGGATGATGGCTTAGTGCAAGGTTTCATAACCTTGGAACTCTTGATCTTTTGTCTTTGTGGGAACTGTCCTGTCACCCCTTCCCTCAGTTGTGACGATAAAAATGTGTTCAGATGTTGCTCAGTGTCCCCCGGGGGACAAAATCACTCATGGTTAAGAACTGCTCCCTAAGTGTAAATAAGAATGTCAGGTATGAGTCCGTGGGGGGGGTCACTGTGGAGGGGTGAGATATGCTTGAAAAGTAGTTGGGGAGTGGAATTAGGAGTCTCAGTAGGGGAAAGGAATTCCTCAAAAACTGATTCATGTGATTAACTGTACACCTCGGTAAATTCACTGAAAATCATTTAATTGTACACTTAAAATGGAGTGTTGGTTGTACATGGATACAGTTGGAGCCCTATGTATGTACTCTCTGGACTACTTTGACAGAGTAGGTTTTTGAGTGTAACAAGATAAGTAACTTGAGTGGTAATATATTTTGGGAAATCAGCTCACTACAAATTGTGACTGTAAACATTGTACTGTAAATGCTTTGTAGTTTTCCCCCAATTAAAAAAAATAAATAAATTTAAAAAAAAAAAGAATGTCAGGTATGTAGATGAAGGTGGGGACCATGGAATGCCGGTAGGCAAAATTTCTAGAACAGGATTAGCATGAAGGGGTTGAGTTAAGCAAAGAGGGTGAGGAGAAACGCAAGTATGGAGTTAAATATGGGGAAAACGTGTAATACAGTTTGGCAGGAAGAGGACAAGTCAGGTTTGCTGACTTGGTGCAGGTTATCTCTATGCAGAAAGGATTAAAGTAGTATTTTTTGTTTACCATGGAATGAAAAATTAACAGGCAGTAGATAACATGGACATATCATTGTATCTAATTACGGGATTTATAATCTCCTTTACATGTGTTATACCCTGATTGACAGAAAAAGACATGCAGAATCATAGGTGACTTTGGGAAATTTTATAAACATTAAAACTAAATTTTGAAACTGGAGAGAACATTCCAGATACTGTAACATACTGATAGATTCTGTCTGTCAGTTCTCTGGTTATTAAAAAAAAGGAATGTATTTCAAATTAACAAAAATAAAAAATGTGAATCATGTGTTTGGTTGTAGGCCCATCGGAAGTATGTGTCTCTCATCCCTTCTTTTAAAATTCATTTTGTAATGCATTGAAACTAGTCACTTAAAGCTCTGTGTGAGCCGATGGAAACTGTCAACCACAATTTTTATATTTGTTATTATTAAGCTGGTATGTTTAGTATTTAACTTTTAGGAGGGGTAATTTCATAGATCTATTGAATCTGAGACCTAATAAAGGCTTTAGAGAGCAAGTGGAGCTTTGCTAATGAGCTTTAATTAAATGCTTACTTTGTACCAGAGACTGTGATCGGTGCTGGGAGAGAGGCAGGTTAAAAACAGTGTCTTCAGAGGGCTGCTGACCTCGTAAGAGAAAGACACACACAGCTCAGAGCGCTGTGGAAGCACTGAAGAGTGGAATCTAGTTGAGGACAGGTGGCATCTGGTAAAGGTGGAGGAGGTGACAGACATCTGAACTGCGCAGAAAGCATACTCAAAGTCACTTTCAATTCGAAATTAAAGGAAGAGAGATGATGAGTGCACTGGTCATGTGTAATAAAAGCTCCACTCGAATTCAGGCACATACCCTTTTTAAAAAACCACATCACATTGCTTCTCACTTATTATCCCTTTTGCAAAAGTTACACTTTATTGCACTGCTTTTATCCAGAAACGTGCATCATTGGTCAGAAATAAAACAATGTATTTTTTTTTCATTTATGAGTGTTTAGCTTAAAAGAAGAGGATGAAATTAAGGAGATGGTGAGCTCATTTTTCTGCTTACATCTCTAATTATACCTGCTTTCAAATCTAATAAAGCTTTTGTTCCATTTCATTCTACCCTCCTTTCTCTTGTTTCTTTCAAGCGTATATCACGTATAGCATGTGGCCATTGCACAAAGTGGAGGATGCCGTTCCTGCATTAAGAATGATTTTTCTAGTTGCTGTTATCCTGAAGCCTGATTGGAGAACAAACAGGAACTAAATAAGAAATAGACATTATGTCATTAGCCACTGATACCGGCCTCATGTCATTCACATTGTTCTATGCAAGGTATACTGGGGAAGTGGGTTGCAGCTCACAAACAGTTGTCAGTGTTCATTTTTATACTCTTTTTAGTTGGATATTTCCAAGTACTACTTTCACATAAACTGCATGAGAAAATTTTACCAGTGAAGACATGAGGTCTTTCTCTGCTTCTTCTAAGGCTGATGAGGACAGCACAGGGAAGTGAATTCAGTTTTAGGAATCACCCTGAGGTTTAGATCACAGATTCATGTCACACTGTGGCCTTGGACAGTTTCTTCAACTTCTATAATGACTGTAGTTCTTCATGTATAAAACTAGAGGCGAAATTTTTACCAGATAATGTTGTAAATATTAATTATAAATGTTTATTTTTCCCATGGCATTAATCAGTAAAAATTTATTTTATAATTTCAGTGTTAATACTTATTTGAATGTTTTTTTGTTTATATACTCTGAAGACACTGATTTAAGGAGCAAAATTTTGTTTCCTCAAACTCATTCATAATGCTCTCCTTTTTTATGTAATAGAATGCAGAGTTGAAACATTCCCTGTTAGTCATATATTTCATGTTTTCAGAATGCAGCTTACTGAAATAGTGATGAAACTCTCCTCAAATCTCTAGGGGCAAAAAAGCCCTGCTTCTATCAGGACAAGTGTTAAAAATAATCCCTAGACTTATCCTAGTGCCATGGTGATTATACAGTAATGTTCACTAAATACTTATTGAGTGAATGCTTTTCATCAAAAACAGAAAAGGCTTTGTGTTACTCATACACTGGTAAGTAATTGTTTACAGTAGTTTCTCAAGTATGAAAATGTTTGCCCAGTCAACTGTAATACATCAGGTTGGGATTTCCAGGAAACACAGTCGTTTTATTCCATTGGGAAAACTAGAATTGAATACCTTTAGTTGTCAGATATAGTTAGCTCTTTTTCTTAGCTTAAATTATAGATGGATATGTCAATTCTAAAAAAAAAAAAAAAAACTATGCCACCAATCTAAAACTGATAGTAGTAACACCCTGAGCAAATTGAGCAAATAATAGAATCTGTTATTTTATTCTGATAACAACATAGCACAGTGATTTTCTTCTAATAACATTATGGTTCACTAGACTCTAGAAATGAAAAAAAAAGATTAAAAATTATGAAAGCATCTTCTCCCTTTTTAGATTTTTTTCCCGCAAAATATATTTTGTACACTCGTATATTTTCTTTCTGAAAATATCGCATTTTTAATTTTAAAAGTAGAAACATGGAGGGGGAAGCAAATGTAGTTGACCCCCAAATTCACCTAATGAAGAAACCACTGTTAACATTCTAGAGTATTTTTTCTATCCATTTTTTCTTATTTTCATTATAAAAATGCTTTTGGGGAACAAAATTAAGCTTATTTGCAGTTTTGTATACTAACATTGTTTCACTTAACATTGTATGAACAGTGTTTTCCCGTGCCCCTGAATATTATTTCTCAAACTTGTCCGATTATTAGAATCACGTATGATGCTTTTTAAACTCTGGGGTCTCCACCATACCTACTGCCATGGGTCTCCGTCCTATGTACCTTTAAAATGATCTGTAAATGATTTCACTTCATAACTGTGGTTAAAACCCTTGTTCCAAACTTCTTTATTATACTCCTGTTTTTATTTCTAATTTTTACTCCTATAAATAAGGCAAAGTTAAGCATCCGTGTATACATCTTTGTGAAAATCACAAATTGCTGTATTTGTCTAAATGCAAGTCCTTGCAATAAGTTATCCCCCATTTTCCCAGGAGGAAAGTTTTTTAACCAACTGGAATTCATAAATTCCTAGACTAATTTGACTTTAATAGTTATAATATTTTAATGTATTTGTTACGAAACAAATTAAAAAATCACGTTTATATACAAATATGTAAATTTTAAAACATTAAATTTTTCTACACTCAAATTATGACATTTCATTGAGTATCTTTACATGCAGCTTCAACATCAGCATCTATGTCCTCACTAGGCCCCTTTTTAAGTCATTTAACAAAGGTTTCTGGAACACATTATCTTGACTCTTGTCCAATTTACTTGAGATACAGTACTGTTTAAATCAACGATGATATGTTGCCTCTGGGATTTTCTCCCAAAACCACCTAAAGTACTTATTTGCATGAAATTGAGATGGTTGCTATATATGTAATCTTCCAAACATAACGACTATCTTTAGAAAGCTTCTTCAAGCGCCAACACTTGAAATTGTGAGATCATTCCACAGGAATCATGACTAATGACTGAATCTGTGCTAACTTTCCTTAACTCCTTTTTCTTTTTCAAAGCATATTCTCTTTGGTGATCCTTGAAAGCGAAACTGGCATTTGATTGAGGATGTCATTTCCAAACCTTATTTTGTTTTTCAAAGTAGAGTCACTAGGGATAGATGTTGAATGAGCTCTGAATATCAGGTCACTCCCCCTCTGGAGAAAGGTTGGGAGTGTGTGTATGAGGGAGGGCGAGGGGATGGCAGGGCCTAGATCCTTAAAAATGTAATTTTGGGGTCTAAGGTATTTTCAGACTTCTGAGATAGTTCAGCAGTCTTCCTGAAAATGTGTACCATATGCGTTGTTATCCTGCAGCCTAATACAGTGTCAGTTTTACTACATCCTTTCAGCATTACTGTTAGCATTTTTTAAAATCCTTATTTCTGATGAGTAAGTGTCCCAGCCAAGAGAAGCACGGAGCTGAGATTCGCCCAGTCATTGTAACTCACACCTGATTAGCAGAAGTCTTGGCTGGCTGGCAGGCAAGTCCCCCTTTTGGGGAACATCAGTTTTCCTCTCTTCTGCCTCCCAGTCTTTGTCTCTGAGGCTCCAACCTGGCCCTTCTCAAAGTTTGCTTATGTGGTGGTCTTGAGGGGGACAGTCCGTGGAAGCATGGTCTGTATACTTCATTCTCCGAATACATGTAGTAATTATGTACACCTGTGTGTGCCCTGTGGCAACTGTAGGCAAAAGGGAGCCCCTTAAAGCAGCCTTAGACAGTGTCACCCTCCGGGATCCTCAGAAAGACTTGCGAGAGTCTGTAATCCTTTACCTGGAAGCCGAAAGCCAAGGCTAAGGTGTTGGGTTACTTGAGGGCGTCTTGACTAATGTCGTAGTGAGCCGAGATGGGATTACATCCACTGCTTGTGAAAAAGTTCTGGAGTCTTTAAAATTGCTTGCTTTTCTGCTTGTGACACTTTCCCATTGCTGCTACTGTTGTTCCCAGGGACAGGTCGGAAAAGAGGGATTTTTTTCAACTATGCCATTAGTCTTATTTAGGCTTCGTGGTTTCTCTCTTTTTCAAAGTGTTCTCTATGAGAAAACAAGCACATAACGTGATCCTTCTGTAACTGTGGATTCCACATCCACAGAGTTAACCAGCCGTGGATGGAAAATGTTTGGGGAGGGGGAACCAATAAAAATACAGTGCAGAGCTGAAACCCGTTCTACTAAGTGAAGTATCTCAAGAATGGATGGACAGGCACCACATGTACTCACCAGCTGATCAACACCTAAGTGGACACACAGGAACAACATTTATCCGGTGTAGGGCAGACGGGAGGGGGGAGGAGGGGGTGGGTATATACATACATAATGAGTGCGATGTGCACCGTCTGGGGGATGGTCAGGCTTGAGGCTCTGACTGGAGGGGGGAGGGGGACAAGGGCAATGTATGTAACCTTTAACATTTGTACCCCCATAATATGCTGCAATAAAAAATAAATAAATAAAAATACAGTGCAATAACTATTTATGAAGTGTTATATTTGCATTGCATTAGGTATCATAAGTAATCTAGAGATCATTTCAAGTATATGGGAGGGAGGATGTGAATGGAGTCTATGCAAATGCTATACTTTTTTATATGAGGGGCTTGAGCATCTTTGATTTTGGAATCTGCTGGAGTCTGCTTGATGTGTTTGTCATGTGTTAGGGTTTCTGAATGTATCATTTGACTATCACAGACCACTTTGAGGTCAAGCCTTCTTTTTCTCAAATTTGATGTTTTTTGCT
>CAUYRT010030343.1:0-11599 GCA_963574885.1 Lepilemur ruficaudatus
AAAAGCCAAAGGAAAGGTATGAAAAGGAAGAGCCATATAGATCTTTATGAGAATCCCAATATCTTCTTAATGAGTATGGGAAAGAAAAAGAAAGGAAGGGAAAGAAAAGGAAGGGAATGGATGAAAGAAAAAGAAAGGAGAAGAAAAGGATGAGAAGAAGGAATCAAAGAAATGAAGGTCTAAAATTTCCTTAAATTGAAGAAGAACTTAAATCTTCAGATTGAAAGAGCCCAAGTCTTAAGCAAGAAGAATGGAAATAGTGTCACATGTCTAGATAGATTCTGATAAAAATTTTAAACTCTAAAATCAAAGAGAATATCCTCTTCTGGCACCTTGGTGCACCAGATAGTCTATGCATCCCTATGGAGTAGCTCTGCTAGATCACTAAATTGCCCCTTCACCAAAATAAATTCAAATGATCAGAGAGCTACGAAAAAACGAAATCATCAAAGTATAAGAAGTACTAGAAGAAAACTTGGGGATATATGACACAAAGACTAGATACCATAGTCCCATAATGGAAAACATTCATGAGTTTGATTACATAACAATTTAAAACATTTGCAAAACATGAAGTATTATAAATTTTTTTAAAAAAATTTAAATGTACTTCTAAATTTCAGAATATAATGGGGGTACAAACACTTTGGTTACATATATTGCCTTTGCACCATCCGAGCCAGAGCTATAAACATTCCTATCCCCCAGACTGTGCATACCGGGCCATTAGTTGTGAATTTACCCATCCCCTCCACCCCACGTCCACCTGCCCGGCACCCGATGAATATTACTTCCATGTGTGCACATAAGTATTGATCAGTTAGTATCAATTTAATGGCGACTACAAGTGGTGCTTGTTTTTTCCATTCTTATGATACTTCAGAGAATGGGTTCCAGCTCTATCCAGGATAATACAAGAAGTGCTAGATCATGATTATTTTCTGTGGCTGAGTAGGACTCTATGGTATACATATACCACATTTTATTGATCCACTCATGTATTCATGGGCACTTGGGCTGTTTCCACATCTTTGCAATTGTGAATTGTGCTGCTATAAACATCCAAGTGCAGAAGTCTTTATTATAGAATGTCTTTTTTTCCTTTGGGTAGATGCCCAGTAGTGGGATTGCTGGATCAAATGGTAGTTCTACCTTTAGTTCTTTGAGGTATCTCCATATTACTTTCCACAGAGATTGCACTAGTTTGCAGTCCCACCAGCAGTGTATGAGTTTCCCTATCTCTCCACATCCATGCCAACATCTGTTGTTTTGAGACTTTTGGATAAAAGCCATTCTCACTGCAGTTAGGTGATATGTCATTGTGATTTTTATTTGCATTACCTGATGATCAGAGATTTTGAACAATTTTTTTTTATTATCCATTCATCCCACTTTGTGACATCTGTTCATCCATGTAGTAGTTAATAATGCCACAAAGTAAATATTTTCATCTCTACATTTTTTTCTTTATTGAAGTATACTTTACAATTTTTTATAGGTTTGCTGGCCATTATTCTGTCATCTTTTGAAAAATCTCTGTTCATGTCCTTTTCCCACTTTTTAATGGGGTTGTTTGATTTTTTCGTGTTGATTTTCCTAAGTTCTATATAGATTCTAGTAATCAGCCCTTTATTGGATGTGTGGCATGAAAATATTTTCTCCCATTCTGTAGGTTGTCTATTCACTTTAATGATAGTTTCCTTGGCTGTGCAGAAGCTTTTTAATTTGATAAGGTCCCATTTATTTATTTTTGTTGCTGCTTTGATTGCTTTGGGGGTCTTCTCCATAAATTCTTTGCCTAGGCCGATGTCTATAAGAATTTTCCCAACATTTTCTTCTAGAATTCTTATGGTTTCATGCCTTAGGTTGAAGTCTGTTATCCATTGTGAGTTGATTTTTGTGAGAGGTGAGAGGTGTGGATCCAGTTTCATTCTTCTGCATGTGGCTATCCAATTTTCCCAGCACCATTTATTGAATAGGGATTCTTTTCCCCAGTGTATGTTTTTGTCTGCTTAGTCAAAGATCAGATGACAATATGGGATTGGCTTTATATCTGGGTTCTCAGTCTTGTTCCATTGGTATATGTCTCTATTCTTGTGCCAGTACCCTGATATTTTGGTTAGTATAGCCTTGTAGTATAGCTTGAAGTCTGATAGACTGATGCCCCCCAATTTGTTCTTTTTGCTTAAGATTGCTTTGGCTATACAGGGTCTTCTCAGGTTCCAAATGAAGCATAGAATTATAGTTTTTCTATATCTGTGAAAAATGATGTTGATATTTTGATAGGGATTGCATTGAATCTGTAGATCACTATAGGTAGTATAGACATTTTGACAATATTGATTCTGCTGATCCATAAACATGGTAGGATTTTCCATCTGTTTATGTACTCTGCAATTTCTTTTCTCAGTGTTTCATAGTTCTTCCTATATAGGTCTCTCATCCCTTTAGTTAAATATATTCATAAATATTTAATTTTCTTTGATGCTATTGTGAAAGGTGTTGCATGTTTGACTTGATTCTTGGCTTGATTGTTGTTGGTGTATATTAATGTTACTGATTTGTGTGCATTCACTTTGTTCCTGAGACTTTGCTGAATTCATTTATCAATTCCAGGAGTCTCTTGGTTGAATCTTTTGGGTTTTCTAGGTATAATATCGTATCATCAGCAAAGAATGAAAGTTTGACCTCTTCTGTCCCCATTTGGATGCCCTTGACTTCCTTCTCTTGTCTGAATGCTCTGGCAAGGTCTTCTAGCCCTATGTTGAATAGAAATGGAGATAGTGGGCAACCTTATCTGGTTCCAGTTCTAAATGAAAATGTTTTCAATTTTTCCCCATTCAGTATGATGTTGGCTGTGGGTTTGTTGTATAGGGCTTTAATAATTTTTAGGTATGTCCCATCTATGCCTATTTTGTTAAGAGTTTTTATAATAAAAATTGTGATGAATTTTCTTAAATGCTTTTTCTGCATCTGTTGAAAGGATCATATGATCTTTGTTCTTGCTTTTATTTATATGGTGAATTACATTTATAGATTTACATATGTTGAACCACCCTTGCATCTCTGGGATGAAGCCCACCTGTTCATGATGAATTTTTTTTTAGATGTGAAGTTGAATTAAAGTATAAATTAAAAGGCCAATGGCAAAGTGATAAAAAAAATAATGTTTACGCTGGAGGTTTAATTGTCTTAATATTGACATGTTAATATTGATATTTAAATTCATCTATTAAGTTCTTAAAGATCCATAACAAAAAAACTCAGTAGAAAAATGGACAAGGAACATGAAAATACAGTTCTCAAGATGAGACACATAAATAGCCAATATTTATGTTTACAAGTACTGATCTGACTAATATTTTTTAAAACCCAAGGTATCATTTTTTTACTTCTCAGATGGAAAAAGGTCAAGCAATTTGATCATACACTTAGTTGGCAAGAGTGTGAGAAAATTCTCCTTAATTGGTTGCAGTGTAAATTGGCACAAGCTTTTTGGAGAGCAATTTGGCAATATTAATTAAAATTTAAAAATATATATTTTTTGCCTCAGCATTTTCACTTTAGAAATTTATCCTATAGATATAGTAACACAAATATCCAAAAATATATGTAAGAGATACTTATTGTAGCATAGTTTGTAATACCAAAAATCTGAAACGATCTAAATGTCCATTAGTCAGGGACTGGCACTTCTGGCAGAATAAAGAGTCATACATAACAGGAGTCTATTTGCATGAGAACTAAAGAACCTCTCAAATGTATTCTTTTAAGAAACCAGATTTATCAAAATATATTTCACATACAATAAAATTCACCCACGTAATATGCACAATTCACTAGTTTTTACTACATTCAGAGCTGTGCAGCCATCATCATTATCTAATACCACAACATTTTTATCAACCCTGTACCCATTAGTGGTCATTCCCAACTTTACTCTCCCCACAGCCCCTGAAACCACTAGTCTACTTTATCTTTATGGATTTGCCTATTGTGGACATTTCACATAAATGGAATTATACAATATGTGGCCTTTTGAGTCTGGCTTCTTTCTCTGATTGCAATGTTTTCAAAATTCGTTCATGTTGTAGCATGTGTCAGTGCTTCATTCTTTGTATGTCTAGAAAATATTCCATTTTATGGATAGATAGCATTTTGTTTATCCATTTATCAGTTGGTGGACATTTTGCTTGTTCCCACCTTTTGGCTATTCTGGATAATCCTGCTATTGAACATTCATGTACATGATTTTGTGTAGACATACGTTTTTAAATTCTTTTGGATGTATATCTTGGAATTGAATTGCTAGATCATATGATAACTTCATGCTTAACATTTTGAGGAACTTCCAAACTGTTTTGGAACCATTTTACATTTTACAATCACAATCTCACCAGCAATATATGAGGCTTCCAATTTCTCCACTTCCTTGCTAACACTTGTTATTGTCTGTTGTTTCCATTTTGGCCATTCTAGTGGGTATAAACTGGTATATAATTGTGTTTTGCTTTGCTTTGCATTTTCCTAATGACTGATGATGTTGAGCATCTTTTCACACACACATTGGCCATTTGTATGTCTTCTTTGGAAAAATGTCTATTAAAATTCTTTGCCCATTTTTCAATTTGGTTCTTTGTTGTTGTTGAGTTGAAAGAGTTCTTTATCTATTGTGGATACAAGTTCCTTATTAGATATATGATTTGCAAACATTTTCTCCCACTCTGTGGGTTGTATTTTTTCATTCTTGATGATATTTTTGGCAGCAATAAAAGGTTTTGATTTTGAAGAAGTGCAATTTGTTTTTCCCTTTTGTCTCTTGTGCTTTTGTTGTTGTATCTAAAAAGGCTTTGCCTAATCCAAGGTCACAGAGATTTACTCCTATGCTTTCTTCAAAGAGTTTCGTAGTTATAGCTCATACATTGAGGTCTATGATACATTTTGAGTTAATTTTTTTGTACATTATATGATTTGAAGTAGGGGTCCAATGTCATTCTTTTGCATGTGGCTATTCAGTTGTCCCAGCACCGTTTTTTGAAAAGACTATTCTTTCTCCATTAAATTGTGTTGACACTCTTGTAGAAAATCAGTTGATCATCAATGTAAGGTTTTATTTCTTGAGTGTCAATTCTATTTCATTAATATATCCTTATGCCAGTACTTCACTGTCTCGATTACTGTAGCATTGTTGTAAGTTTTGAAATCAGAAAGATTTAACTCCTATTTTGTTCCTCCGTTTCAAGACCATTTTAGCTATTCTGTGCCCCTTGAATTTCTATGTGAATTTTAGGATTTCTTCATTATTTTTTTCAAAAATCTAGCTGGGACTTTGATATCAGTTGTGTTGAATCTGTAGATCACTTTGGGGAGTATTGCCATCTTAACAATGTTAAGTCTTTTGATCCATGAACATGGAGCACCTATCTATTTATTTAGGTCTGCCTTAACTTTTTCAACAATGTTTTATAGTTTTCAGTGTACAAGTCTTGCACTTTTTTATTAAATTTATTCCTAAGTATTTTATTCTTTTTGATGTTATTGTAAATGGAATTATTTTCTTAATTTCATATTTGGGTTGTTCATTGCTAGTGTATAGAAATACAATTGATTTTTGTATATTGATCTTATATATTGCCATCTAGCTGAAATTGTGTGTGTATGTGTGTGTTTATTTTAAATAGACAAGTTGCTCAGGAAGTTTGCTACAGGTAGTTATATATAATTGCAAATAATTATATATGTGTGTGTATATGTGTATA
Organism: Lepilemur ruficaudatus; assembly: GCA_963574885.1. Taxonomy (NCBI): domain Eukaryota; kingdom Metazoa; phylum Chordata; class Mammalia; order Primates; family Lepilemuridae; genus Lepilemur; species Lepilemur ruficaudatus. Next base: position 5,760 of record CAUYRT010030343.1, read on the forward strand.
TGTATATATATATATATATATGTGTATATATTCCACAGACTGTTGGGTAATAGTAGTGGAGAAAAGCAAGTCATTTGTATTATTGAGTAGCAATCCATTGTATAGATATAACTACTCCATCACTCACTCTTATAGTGGGTGAAGAATTTGCAATATAGCTGTCAACATTGAAAAATTGTTTGGATCCTGATGAACTCATATAGTCTAATTAGAGAGTAAGGAGATTGTGCCTAAAACTCAGAATTCTAATTCAAATTTTGCATAAAAAGTGAAAGTGAACACATTCTAATTATTTAATCTTTTATCCCAGTTTATCTGAATTCCTTCACATTTTACTTTAGTAAAAGCAAAAGTTAACATGAGTCCAATCTTCTCCATCAGCTGAAAGCTATTTTAGATGTATTTACCCTGCCTAATCTCCAACCTTCTTTCTCTTGTAACTGTTCCTGCTTTATTTAGATGGCATACAATAGACAACAACCCTACCATATAGAAGTAGTGTGGCATGAGAGTTAATACATGGGTGTGAGCTTTGGAGTTAGACTGCCTGGGTTCAAATCCCACTTATGTATTCATTCTTTTACCTATGGCAATTTACCTTTACCTCTCTTGGATTCAGTTGCCTCATCCTTAAATGGGGATAATTTTAGCATCTTCCTTGGTTGGAACAATGTACTGTAAATGTTTAATAAATGCAATGATGTCATTAATATTACAGATCAGCCAGTTAGTACACAAGTAGATCTGTCTACATCCTGGGAAGATTTTAAAATAAGCACACAAAACATCTCATTGTTAGCCTTTGGGCATCTATATTTTCTTGGCCTGTTTGAGGGAGTATTCCTAAGGGATACTCATTTTAAAAGTTGGGGGTATCAAGAGGAAAGTGTCAGAGGGAAACGATTAAAGACACTAAGAAAACAGAGAAGACAAATAGGGAAGAGAAGAAAATTAGGAGAAGAAACTAAGGAGGCCAGGAGGAGGAAAGTAGGTGGTTGGGGAGAGGGAGTATAGCAAGAATAAAATTCATGACGGTAGGAGGGGTTGGGGAGACCTTGTAATACAGAGCTAAAAGCTTTATTGAAGTTGAGTAGAAAAGAAACCCTTGTTTGAAAGGAATAGTCTGGCTATATTTAGTACTGGGTAGGATGTCAGTTCTGAAAATAAACTGCTCCAAGAACCAAATGCAATTCTCAATGCTATTGTCACCTGCAGCAGCCTGGCCTCCCTTGTTGAGGAGAGTAGAACATAGACATATCAGCTACCTCAGAGCTCCTGACATTCACAAGGACTTGCCCCACTTTGTCTCCTTGTCCCATTCCTAGATTTTAAAACTTCTGATTAATGTGGAGAAAAAAGTTATATAGCTGAAGAAAGTAAAGTATATGTATATATATATATGCTGCTGTGCATGTGGAGCAGAGAAGTGTCCTGTTAAGTCAATACACCAATCTAAACACCACGTGGTCAGACTCTTAATACAATATTCACCACCTCCATGATACATTTCTGGCATGTGAAAATAGACACAGAGCCCAGCACAAAATATCACAAGCCATGTAAAAAGATATATTTGAAGCATCCTATAGGTGTTATAGAGGTAAGTCCTGTGGAGATGCCATGCCTGTGTGATTTATGGAGCTTGCATAGGGTTTGCAGACAGACCCAGGTCAGGATATATAAGGAAAATACAGAGAATTAATAATTTGGGCCATGAAAAACAAAATGCATGTGAAGAAGGCTAAAAATGAGGAGAAATTTTTCCTTTTCTGATAGGAATAAATGTAATTATATTATTAAGTGCAATGCTATCTACTTCTCTCTTAGATACACACACAAAAAACACATGTTGTATTGGGAAAATGTAGGTAATGTCTTTCACTAAAATGGAAAAAATAAGAGAAAACAGGTATTTTGATGAAACAAAATATAACCAGAATTCCAGAATTCTAACTTCCAACTTTATCTACTCATCACTTCCACTGTTTTACTACTCTCTCATCTAGACTGTTGCTATAGCCTCCTAATTGTTGTTCTGCTTCCAAACCTAAGCCCCTCTCCTGAATATGTACTCCAGAAGACAGTAACAGAGATATTTTTAAAATTAAAAGGCAGATTGTGTCACTAGTCTGCACGAAAACCTACAATATCTTCTCAGCTCTAAATAAAATGCAAAATCTTTAACATGCAATACTTCACATGATGTAGTCCTCTGCTGTCTCTCTGGTTTCATTTGCTATCAGTTTCCCCTTATTCCTTCCACTCTATGAATAGGTATGCTGACTTTTTTACTCTTCTTAGAACATGTCAAGCACATTCTGGCCTCGGGAATTTGCATTTATTATTCCCTCCCTGTGGGAGATGCCATCCCCATATAGCTGGATGGCTTGCTCCCTCACTTTGTATGAGACACAGCTAATAAGAGAGACTTTCCATAACCGCCATATATAAAATAGCAATCCCCCTAACCCTCTATCATGTTTGACGGAGAAAGGAAGATAATAAGTGGAGATGTCTGATGGGCAGTTGTACATGTGAGTCTAAAGTTCAGCTAGAAGGTCTGAGACAGAAATGTAGATTTGGGAATTTCCATTATGCCAGGAAAGGAAAAGAGTGCTTTCTTTGTAATGGTCTTAAGGTGAGAGAAAACATGGTATGTTCAAAGATCATGTAGTACTTTTTGAATATGCAAATTCTCTGGGTCTCACTCGAGATCTCTGAATAAGAATCTCTGGAGGTGAGGCTTAGGAGTATGTAGCTTCATAAAGTTCCACATATGATTCTGATGTGCAGTCCTGGCTGAGAACCACTCTAAAAAGATACACACACCTCCACCAAATTTACTAGTAATCTCCAATTGCCAAATTCAGTAGATACTTTATATATTTCATGTGACCACTGTGTTGGAATTGATAGTTGATCATTCTTAACTTCAAATATTCTACTTCCTTGGCTTCCAGGTACCACACTCTCACAATTCTCCTGTCAGCTTTCTGGCTTTCCTTCTTAGTCTATTTTATAGACTTCCTTCCTACCAGCCCTTGAAATGGAGGTGCTTTCCAAGGTTTTGCCCTCTATCTTTCTATCACTCTAACATTCTACCCATTCTCTCTGGCTAGGCTTGTCCATTCACACAGCTTAAATCTGTACAAAACTTATATCCACATTTCTATTCCTGATTTAGATCCTCTTGTAAGCTCAGAATCCATGTATAATATTGCCTATATTACCATCTAGATATTACACAGGAACCTCAAACCCAATGTACCCAAGGCCAATTTTTTTATATTGCCTCTGTATCTCAAAAAATGGCATAACTAACACCCCACATAAGTCACTAAGTTTTGTTTATTCTACCTTCTATTAATCATCCACTTTTCTTCATCCACACAGTCCCTGCCATGATTTAGGCCATAGTCATCTCTCACCTGATTTATTGACAAATTGCATTGCAATTTATGTGTTTACATGTCCATTTATTCTACTAGAATGTGAGTAATGAGAGGATAAGACCATTCATTTATTCATTCAACCAACATGTATTGATGGCCTACTACATGGCATACTGTGTCACATTAATTTCTGTATTTGTCATATCAAGCCTGACATTAAGCATGTACTCAGTATATGTTTGTTTTATTGAATTATATTGAAACTTACTATGTCACAGAAAATAAAACCTAGAGATACAGAATGATCTTCCAAAGCCACACAACAGGTTAGGATACTGGAATTTACATGTCCTTGCTCTTAGCCAAGATTTCCTTCCACAGGAACATATTGTCCCTCTCTCCCACCCCTCCATTATTGGTAATATTCCTTCTATATTGTTTGTCACCTTCTGTTGAAAAGAAAATAATTACCACCATCTCTATGGGCTTTCCAGTTAAGAATCTGTGTTTCCTTAGCATTGCTTACTTCTTCTGCATCATCACTGCTGAATCAGGATAACCACAGGTAAGCTTTTTATGAGGCAATTCTAAAGAGCTCCTCTTGATTTTAGTAGAGTATGAATAGAGGGTGCCTCATGTAGGAACTTTTGTGCTCTCAAACAGATTTGGGCTGTGTCCTGCAAGAAAGAGAATGAGGAAAGACTTTCATAATTTGTGTGGAAGTATGTGTTTTATGTAGGAAAAAAAAACAAGAGCAAATGAGTTATAAGAGAGAATTTGATTGGGTTGATGCATGAGGTTTCTGATAATGATTATTTTAGACACTGTATTGGACTATCACATAAAATTGGCTCTAATCTATTTCCACTTGCTACAATTTAGGAAAACCTAAATAAGTTCAGTACATTCTAGGAATATGAATAAATCACACAATGTTGTGCCTTCTAGAGAAAATTTCTACTTCCAACTTATTCAGGTGATGAATATAGGAGACTCTCTTAGAATGCCTTATAAACATGCTATTTCGCATCTTTGTATCTCTGTTCATACTGTTATCTCTGCTTGCAAAGATCTTTATTCATTCTTTTTTTTTATCAAATATTTTCTGAGTATCTATTCTGTGCCAGGCATTATGCCAAGTTTTAGAGATTCCATGATGGTGGTTCCTGCAGTTCATGTGGTCATGCTGTCTCATGGCCTTTGCAATGCTATTCTCTCTTGCTATAACATCTTTTTCATTCTTCAAATTTATATTTAAATATCACCTTTCTTAGCAAACATTCCATAACCTCCTCAATACTGGATTAGGTGTACTTTCTCTCTGTTCCCTTCCAAAACGTTTACCATCCATTATTACATTTATCTATTGGCTATCTTTCCTACTAAATTATGAACTGCTTCAAAGCAGGGATTCATTTAGTAATTATACATTAATAGTATATAATTATTATGTATAATAATATAATATCTATATTAATACATAATTACTTCATTTACTATTGCATCTTAATTTATTGCTGTATTCCCAGAGCCTGGTACAAAGTAGGCCTTAAATATATGTTTGCAGATTGTTGAATGAATCAAGCTCATAATTTAGTAAAGGAAATAGATATGGAATCACATAAATTATGTTACAGTATGATGAGGGCAAAGTAGAAATATGTTCACCAGCTGGAATTATTTATTTATTCCTTTATTCCTACATTGAACATTTACAGAGGACTTCTGTTCCAGGTGCACTCTTCTTTCAAGAAGCTCCCAATTTCTTGGGAAACATAGATAAGTAAATAGACCATTTAAATACAGTGCATTAGGTGCTCTGACAACAGTAAGCACATCATCTGTCTATGACTCAACTGAGAAAACACTTCCTCCAGGAAGTCTTCCCTGATTTCTTCAGATAGAGTTGATTTCTAACTACATAAAGCAAACCTTGTCACATCTTAATAACTTGTTAAAAGGCAAAAGATTTATGCGATCTGAAATTTAACAGACCTAAACCTAAGGCAGGACACCTTAAGAATCTTAGAAGAGGATGTTGGGAAGACCCTTTCAGACATTGGTCTAGGCAAAGAATTCTTGAAGAAGACCCCCAAAACAATTAATGCAGCAACAAAAATAAATGGGATCTGATCAAATTAAAAAGCTTCTACACAGCCAAAGAAACTATCACTAGAGAAAATAGACAACCTACTGAATGGGAGAAAATATTTGCTCTCTACACCCCTGACAAAGGTCTGATAACAGAATCTACCTAGAACTCAAAAGAATTAACGAGAAAAAAATCAAACAGCCCCATTTATAAATGGGCAAAGGAGATGAACAGAAACTTCTCCAAAGAAGACAGAATAATGGCCAAAAAACATATAAAAAAATGTTCCACATCTCTAATCATTAGAGAAATGCAAATCAAAACCACAATGAGATACCACCTAACCCCAGTGAGAC
>CAUYRT010030344.1:0-120731 GCA_963574885.1 Lepilemur ruficaudatus
TTTTTTTTTTTTTTTTGAGACAGAGTCTCACTCTGCTGCCCGGGCTAGAGTGAGTGCTGTGGCGTCAGCCTAGCTCACAGCAACCTCAAACTCCTGGGCTCAAGCAATCCTACTGCCTCAGCCTTCCAAGTAGCTGGGACTACAGGCGTGCACCACCATGCCTGGCTAATTTTTTCTTATATTTTTAGTTGGCCAATTAATTTCTTTCTATTTACAGTGGAGACAGGGTCTCGCTCTTGCTCAGGCTGGTTTCGAACTCCTGACCTTGAGTGATCCTCCCGCCTCGGCCTCCCAGAGTGCTAGGATTGCAGGGGTGAGCCACCGCGCCCGGCCTCATTCCCACATTTTTAAAAAAGGTTTTTTCTGCCTCCATGGTCTCACCCAGCTATAGCCCTATTTTTCTGCTTCCCTTTTACAGGAAAACTGAAAAAAAAAAAAAACCCACACACAAAAAAACCCCACTAGTTATTTATACTCACTGTCTTCATTTTCTTTCTTCTCTTTCACTGTTGAACTCACTCAAATCACACTGTACAGCATCCACCTCTCTGCCCAAATGGCTTTTGCCAGAGTCGTCGCCAGTGATTTCCACTTTGACAAAATCTTAGTTGACCTCTCAGCACCATTTGACATAACACACATTCTTAACGATTTTCTTCACTTTAATTAATGCCTTGGTTTTCATTTTCATTTCCTTTGCTGGGTTTTTCCTCCTTTCCCTTGCCTCTAATGAAGATGGAATGCCCCAGGATTTAATCATTGGGCTGCCTTTCTGTGTGTACTCATTTCCTGAGTAATCCAGTCTTTTGGGTTAAATATTGTTCATATTTTACTAATTTGAAAATGCATAACTCTAGCTCATACCTATCCTCTGATTCCAGATTTGTGTCTTTTTTAAAAAAAAATCTGCTTGATACCTCTATTTGAAGGTCTAATATCCATCTCAGACTTTACATGTCTAAAATTGAACTCTGAATTTTTTGCTTGTAATTCTGTTCTTCCAGTTTTCCTCATCTTAGTAAACAATGCCTCTATTCTTCCACTTCCTCAGGCAAAAAACCTTCAGACTTTTCTTTGAGTCCTCTTTCTCTCACCCCAACATCCAGTTCATCAGCACACCTATAGGTTCTATCTTCAAAATAATCAGGAGAAGGGATCAGATACTGGATATTTTGAAGGTAGAGCCTTTCTGACTCTTTCTCACTGCCTCTACTCTGAGCACTCTGATTTGACAGGAATTATAACAATAGTCTATGTTTTAAAAGTTAAAAATAGTTAATTGGCAGTATAAGGAATGGGAAGAAGAAGATAATTTCAGGCAGATGGGCAATATAGTCAAGGCATCAACAAAGTTGAAGAGTTTGGTGTAGTCAGGGGATAGGAGTTAGTTATAGCTAGAGCAAAGGTGTGGGGTTTAAAAATGGTAGAAAATGTAGTTTGGAGCCTGGATTCTTAGTATCTGGATTTATCTTTTAGGCTACATGTTCAGCCTTTCTCCACCCAACATTAGCACATTGCCAATCCTTAATAGTAGCTCCCTATGGCAGTGGTTCTTTGTAAGTAAGGAAAAAAATTAGACCACCCCCCGCTTCCCAAGATGATCAGGTATATTCCCTCCTTTCCCTGATCAAACCCAAATGCATACACAAACCCTTGTGTGAGAGTCACTATTGCAGGTACTGGGCCTCAGGATATTTTTTAAAAGCAGTACTATAGCATGGTGTGTATGTGTGTGTGTGGTGTGTGTGTGTTGGAGGGGTGTGTGCGCGCATGTGTGCGCATTGCCTGGCCTGTGCTCAAGCTTCTGGGCTCAAGCAATCCTCCTGTCTCACCCTCCTGAATAGCTGGGATTATAGGCACACACCGCCACATCCAGCTTACTGTGTTGTGGATTGTGTTGTTTTGTTTTGTTTGAGATGGGATCTTCCTCTGTCACCCTGGCTGGAATACAGTGACATGATCATAGTCTTAAACTTTTGGGCTCAAGCAATCTTCCTGCCTCAGCCTCCCGAGTAGCTGGGACTATAAGCACGCGCCACCATGCCCGGTTTGAGTTGTGTTTCAAAGATAGCTGGTATAAATCTGTAGGAGTTAGGTATGTAGTTGTTTTTGTTTTGGATGTCTGTGAATATTTGAAGGCATTAAATATTTTGGGAGTAATTTCTTGACTACTTTAGTAACTGGAGGATAGCTAGAAGGAAGAGATAATTAAAAAGAATGCTTAGTGTTTTTGTTTTTAATCTTTTTTAAGGGATTGTCCAGAGACACAGCGCCATTGGTAGTCCTATAGTGTTTGACAAAATAACTGAGTGCCTCTTTTCATTTTTTTTCTAATTCTTTAGGAACGCCTTTTTACCCAAGTCAGCCAGTATATCAGTCAGCACCTATCATAGTGCCTACGCAGCAACAGCCCCCTCCAGCCAAGAGAGAGAAAAAAACTGTAAGAGATCTTTATTAGTTTTTTTTATTTTAAATTTGAAAGTCTGTTCACTTATCAAATGAGTTTACCCAATCATTATTTATCTCAGTTAATGAATGACTTTGCCATTTTTTCCTTCTTCCCTTATATTCCTACCACAAGACCTAGAAGATTTATATGAGTATATAACTAGAAGTTATACATATTATTTGCTCAACATCAAACTTCAGCATTCACTGAGCTAGGTGTGCTACATGACAACATGCACTAAAGCTTTAGAACTGGGAGAGTTTAATACACCAAGGTCTCACTCAGTGTGGGGAGGAATTTGAGCTCAGTTCTCATATACTGACTCTTCTTTAACACCAGTCCTAATCAGCTTTCCATTCAGGTACAAGCTGGCTGACAAAAGAAAGTAATAGCAAAAGAGTAAAAGAGCTAAAGTATTAAAGACAGGAAGAAAAATCCTTCCTTTGAAATATGAGGTCTGTACAGAAAGTATCTAACCATGTAATATGAAAAATGGAGACATTTACTGAAGAAGACACAAGATACAAGAAATATTGTACATAGGACAGTGATGCCTCAGTCCCCTTCAAAGTATCTACCTTGGAACCTCACACAGTTCTCCCAGCGTCTCTTCCACTGTTCAAAACACTCTGCAGAATCCTGTGTTGGAATCGCCATCAGCCGCCTGTATTTTCCTGAATCTCATCAACAGTCTGAAATCTGTTCTCTTTCAAAGGTGATTTTAGTTTTGGGACAAGCCTGAAGTCACAGGGCGAAAAATCTGGGCTGTAGGGGGCCTGAGTCACCTGGGTGATTTGATGCCAAAAAACTCTGCATGAGAGGTGATGCATGGGCGAGTGTGTTGTCATGATTAAGCTGCCAATCACCAGTTGTCCACGGCTGTGGCCATTTTCATCACATTGCATCTCTCAACTGATGAAGAATATTGAGGTAATACTCCTTATTCATTGTTTGGCCTGGAGGAGCGTACTTGTGATGGACAACACCTTCCCCATCAGAAAAGATAGTTAACATGGTCTTGATCTTCCTGTGACTTTGCTGTGCCTTCTTTTGGTGTGGAGAACCAGGCAACTTCCTTTGGGATGACTGGGTCTTTGTTTCCAGATAGACCCACGATTCATCTCCACTTAGGACCTTCTTGAGGAAATCTGGTTCATTGGTAGCAGTTTGGAACAAGTCATTAGCAAATGCAGCATGATGTTCCTTTTGCTCTGGTAGCAGAAGCCATGGAACACATTTTGCCATGACACGTTCCGTGCCAGGATCCTGCCTCAAAATCTCGGACACGGTAGTTTTTGGAATCCCCAGATGAGCTTCTAGTTCTCGTACCATCAGTCGCTGATCTTTGTTGATTGCAGGCCATTACACGTTCAACATTCTCAGGTGTTCTGCTTGTTGCAGGCCTTCCAGAACGTGGATCACTTTCAACAGATTCTCATCCATCTTGGAAGCATTTGTGCCACACTTTTATTTGTGCTACACTCTTTGCATCTTCCCCAAAAGCCTTCTGAGTCATCCAAATAGTTCCCACGGAGGAATGTTCAAGCTTAACGCAAGATGCAGACTCGTTGCTGTCCTCACTCAGTCATGTTGAATGCGACGGCTGCATAGTACATACGCTCGCTCAATGGCGTCTAGCGCCCCGCTGACTAGTACAGTGAAGTTGTCATTGTTCACTCATGCGCATCACATTCCACGCTCCTTGGCTGCCAGGTTACGTCAACGTCACACAGACTGTTCTCTTATGTTAACAATGGCTGAATACTTTCTGGATAGACCTTAAATCTGGATAGATTTATTTTAGAAAATGAAATAGAATTTAGAAAATGTATTCTAATTATTTTTAATAAGTTGCAGAGGCTTTGTCTTTGTCTAGTAAGGCAAGTCCAAGAGAATTAGCAGTGTAGTAATATAAAATTTAAATTGCAGAACAGTTTGTAGAAGAGTGGCTTGTGATCTCTTATCCTTCAAAACACACAGAAAGAGGGTGTTTACAATCAAGAGAGACTTTCGCAGACTCGCAGTCACATAGATAAGATACGTACCTGGGAGTGACTTGACATTCTTGAAGTAGTCTAATTTAATAAAAATTAATGAGGTCCAAAACTATTACTTTATTATTAGAAACAAGTTACTTGTGTTACTTGTGTACATGTCATAATAAACAGGACATATCAGTGTATTGTGACACTACAATAAAGAATGTTATGCTTTGGAAATGTTGAATCATCGTGGTAGAAGTTGGAGAATAACACTCTCGGAACGTGGAAAAATTGATAAATGAGATACTGAAAACAGAAGAGAGTATTATAGTAATAGACATTACTAAAGAAGAAAGTTGAATAAGTGAAGCGAAGCTATACTTAATGTATTGGAAGTATATCCATACCTGAAAGAATAGTTGATATCAGAAATCTTATAATCTCCCCTGAAAGTTTACAGATCCAGGTGGTTTTATTAGTGAATTCCTTGATTATCGTATGGTGGTAAAAAACAACAGGGGGTCCTTCATGTCTCGGTCATCTCTCAGCATGGAATGCCTATACCTAGGTACTCCGTCTCCATTACAGCACCATCCCCACTGATATCTATAAGCATAGGTAGCCTTTAAAAAAATTAAACTAAGTCCAACACACTGTTCTGCAAATTGCATTTTTTCACCTATCAGTATATCTTGATGATCATTCTGTATCAGTACATACAGGTCTGCCTCATTCTTTTGACTGGCTGTTTGGTATTTAATTGTAAATATGGAAGATAATTTTTGAACTATTCTATTACTGATTGGCTTCTAGGATGTTTCTGTTTCTTTAACGGAAAAAGTACTATTGGCAATGAGCATCCTTACCTATGTATATAAGGTTGTTTGCAGGATAAATTCCAGTTCCTAAGTCATAGGATATGTATATTTTATGTATATTTTGTTAGAGAACTTCAGAGAACCATTTAGGGCATTTAAAACTTTGTTCTACATAGTAACTTCCATATGTTAAAACTATTTTATGAAACTTAAGCATTGTAAATAAAATCAAACTGATAATTCATATAAAATAAACATAAAATAGTTTGCCTTTTTGACCTAGAAATCCAGCCATCTAGAATTCATTTTAGCTTATTCTGATGAGTCACGTCAAAGCTGATGGCCTAAATTTATTTGAATGACCATGGACCTGTGATTGAAATACGGATCTGTGATTGAAATAAAGTGAAATGTGGTGATTATCACCTTTGGCATTTGACAGGTTTCCCATTTCACACCTTTAACTCTAATCATGTACCTATAAATCTCCTTCTAAACACCCATCTGTATGTATGCTGTTTTACTTAACCTTGTAGATAAGAATTCGGGATCCAAACCAGGGAGGTAAAGACATAACAGAGGAGATTATGTCTGGAGGTGGCAGCAGAAATCCTACTCCACCCATAGGGAGACCCACATCCACACCTACTCCTCCTCAGGTAAGCCATAGTGAGCTGTGATGGGTGACGTTGCTTACTTGTTCACTAACTTCTACCGAACTCTTCTTTTTTCTAATAGCCAATTTCTGTACTTTTCCATTTTCATCAGTTGTCTCATAGCCTCGAATATCTAAATGGTATTTAAACAGACATGCTATTTCTCTTTGCAAATTATTTAAACTCCAGATTTTTATTTGTAATATTTCTGTGTATTGTCTTCACATTCAGAGCACAGCTGCTGCCATTCTTCCTAATCAACTATTGCATGATACCAAAAGGAGCTGCATTCCTATGGAAACCTCATCATTTAAATGAGTATTTTATGTTTTCACCATGGAACCTTGAGAATAAATGCTGCCCTCTTTGTTAATTTGAACATAAAGGTTGAAAGTTTAAACATTTTTACCAAGCAGTGTTGCCTTGAGATGATTGCCTGTTGCCTGTGTTATTGAGAGCATATTAGGATATACTTTTCACCCTTTAGAACTTTATAAAGGGAGCTTTTTGAGTGAAGAGCATCTTCTTTAATTACAGTTACCTCTCGGTATCCATAGAGGATTGGTTCAAAAATACCCTCCCCCACTCCCGTGAATACCCAAATCCAAGGATGCTCAAGACTCTTCTATAAAATGGCACAGTATTTGCATACAATTTATGTACTTCCTCCCATATACTTTAAATCATCTCTAGATTACTTGTAATACTGACTACAATGCACATAGTTGTTATGGTGTATTTTTTATGTGTATTTTATTGTTGTTTTTTTTTCTCAAATATTTTTGATCTGAGCTTGGTTGAATCTGTGGACGTGGAACCCATGGTTATGAAAGGCCTTTAGTATTTACAAGGGTTATTAGTAAATGCCGTCCGTTATGCATGTTTTTGTTCCTAGTGAAGAATGTGGTTATCATAATCTCCTAAGATTTCACTTTCTTTTAGAATTGAAGACATTCTAGGAGGAGCTGGAGTTTAGTAAACTATAATAGAGATTAGAATTACACAAATTTGACAGGATTTTTATTTCATAACTAGGTCACTTTAAATTTTCATACATGATTCAGAGACAAGTGATTTTCAGATCTTAAATGTGAAGCCAAGCATGATGCCTTGAGCCTGTAGTCCTAGCTACTCAGGAGGCTGAGACAGGAAGATCACTTGAGCCAAGCTTGGGCAACATAGCAAGAATCTGTCTCTAAAACAAAAAAAAAATTTCTAAAGTCTACCATGTAAAAACAGATAAGAGCAAGGTTACCAAGGAGTAGGGGGCTTCTTGCTTCTTTTATGATGGTGAGGGATTCCTGATTCCTCAGAGCCCAGTTTACAAACAACAAGTCATATAGATGATCAAATATAAGGCATTTCAGAATGATAGACTATTGACTCGATTTTAATAGTATAAGGTAAAAAAAAAAAGTTCTTAAAAATGTTCTTAGAGGCTGGGCAAGGTGGCTCTTGCCTGTAATCCCAGTACTTTGGGAGGCTAAGGTGGCAGGATTGCTTGAGGCCAGGAGTTCAAGACCAGCCTGGCGACACAGCGAGACCCTATCTCTACAAAATAGTTAGTTAGTTATTGATGGATTGATCGACAGAGTCTCACTCTGTCTCTCAGGCTAGAGTGCCGTGGCGTCAGCCAAGCTCACAGCAACCTCAAACTCCTGGGCTCAGTCTTCCGAGTAACTGGAACTACAGGCATGCACCACCTACCTCAGTCTTCTGAGTAACTGAAACTACAGGCATGCGCCACCACAGTCTCGTAATTTTTCTATTTTTAGTAGAGACAGGGTCTCACTCTTGCTCAGGCTGGTCTCAAACTTCTGACCTTGAGCAATCCTTCCACCTCAACCTCCCAGAGTGCTAGGTACAAAATATTTTTTAAAAAGAAGCCAAGTGTGGTGGCAGGCACTGGATAGTCCCGACTACTGAGGAGGCTGAGGCAGGAGGCTCACCTGAACATTTGAGGTTGTAGTGAGCTATGATCATGCATCTGCATTGCGGTCTGGGTGACAGAGCAAGACCTGTTTCTTTAAAAGAAAAAAAAAAATTTCCTAAACCTTGATGTGAATTTAGAGCCTCTTGAAACTGTGAATTTGAGAAAGTATAAACCTGGTCCTTTGTTATAAAGATGTGTTTTCACAAGGAAATGGAAATGGTAGTCTCTGGGTGACTTTTTTTTTCTTTGGAGACAGAGTCTCACTCTGCTGCCCTGGCTGTAGAGTGCCGTGGCATCAGCCTAGCTCACAGCAACCTCAAACTCCTGGGCTCAAGCCATCCTTCTGCCTCAGCCTCCGAAGTAGCTGGGACTACAGGCATGCGCCACCATGTCCGGCTACTCTAGGTGACTTTTATCTCGGTCTTTTATTAGCCAGATGAGGATATATGCCCATCTAGATATGTGAGTTGTAAGGTCATATTAATGATTGGTATAGAATTCTTTACCATTCCCCGTTATTCCCTCAGGCACATTCCAAGTTTGGGTTGATTAAGAAGGCTTTATATCTGGTGTCCTCCCTGGAAGTAATCATCAGACAAGCAAAGTTTCCAGATTGAAACAATCTACATATATGGTCTGTTAGGTCAGGGTATTCTGTAGCAAAAGCTTGGGATTAGTTGATCAGGGCAGTCAAATTTTAGTCTGTGTTTCCAAACATTAATTAAAGTGTTACTACTGTCAAGCCAAATAGTTGACAACCGTTTGTTGGTTTGTGTTCAAATTCTCAGCTTCAACACGTACATGTCTTTCTGCATTTCAGTTCCCTGTGGGGTGTATTTGTTTCTCTTTAAACTTCTAAGCTTGATTCCAGCCTTCTTCTGGTATCCTTCTAGCCTTAGCCACAGAACAGAATACTTTTGTTCTCTCTGTTTCCCCAGGGACTGTGGCCCTAATATGAGTATGTATGTCTCTAATTGTGAAGCACATTGAATGTACACTTTCAGCTGATTAAGGCCCTTAGTCAATAGTTATAATGGTGGTAGTTCTTTTTGTGAAGTGTAATACTGTCTATGAAGTTTATTTTATTAGGTGATTTGCATTTAAATTCAAATGCATGAAATTCAGGCAATGAAGAAAAAGCTCTTGATCAGAGACATACGTACTAGAAATATTTCATTTTTCTCTTAAGAAAAACAGCACAAGCATGTTGATGGCAACTGACATTTGATCTCATTTACAAGAAAATCATAGAAAACGGTGCACATAGAGAGTGGGAGAGGATGTTCCTAGTTAAGGGAAGATGTGCTTAGTAAGACAGTCAATAAATGCTTATCATTAGTTTAAAGTGTGTGCTAGGCTCTTGTGTGGAAGGGATGAGTTTTTTTTCAGAGCCACCAAGAACTAAGATCAGTGGATGAAAACACTTAATAATGATTAGATCTGTCTAAACCTGAAGTGGGCTCCACCATTGAAAACAGTGACTTCATGTCACCTAAGATTTTTGACTAGAAATAGTAGTTTCCTGAGAAAAGTATAGAAAGAATTAAAGAACTGATTCATGTGGTTGATGCCTACTGCAATTTTTACATCCTGTGATTTTGGCATTGGAATTTGACGTGTTATTTATTGTTACTATTAAATTATTCCTGTGGTCATTATTTATTGTGCATTATTACCCTTGTGTTAAAGGAGGTATTCATTATGTCATTCCATATATTGTTATGAGTAACAACTCTTTGGAGCTTGAGATTATGTGTTCAGCTTTCCCCTTGATCTCTACACTTCAGTGTCTCATAAGCACTTCAAACTCAAAACTTGAGTTCGTGGTCTTCCTTTCCCATACCACTTGACCCCCAAAACCTGTTGTCTCCTTTAGTGTTCCCTGTCTTAGTGACTGGCACACATCTCAGAAACCTATTGTCTTTCTTTTTACTCCTCTCCTCCTCATTAATCCCCTCCCTACTATCTCTAGTCACTTACCAAGTCCTGTCATAGTACCTCTTACATTTAGTTAAAATTCAGTCTCAGCCTCCCCCAGTTATTACCACTGAAATGATTTCCCTTGGACGACTACAATAACCATATGAATCATGTCCTTGTAACTACTCTTTATTCACTCCAGTTCTTTTTCCATGCAGTATTCAGAATTATCTTTTTAAAATAAAAATACAATCTGATCATTTCCCAGTGCTGCTTAAAACCTGTCCCTGGCTTCCCATTGCTGTGGGGATAAAGACCAAAACCTTTGGTGTGGCCTGTAAGGTTCTGTCTGGTCTTACCCCTGCCTGCCTCATTTCACGTCAAATTCCCCAGCTATTTTTATATTCCTCTTACCCTGTCACACAAGCTGGTTGATCACGTAATACTCTTCCTTTTAGAGCCTTCATACATGCTGTGCCTTCTGCCTGAAGTGCTTCTTCCTACACTTCCTCCCACGTACCTACATTCACATTGATTCTTTGAAACTCAGCCTAAATGTTGCTTCCTCAAAAAAATCCTCACACACAAAGTCAGAACCCCTGATTGTATGTCATCTCTCTACTCTTACTATTCCAGTATAGCATTTATAGCTGTCGTAATTAAATAATTAATTTTGTGGTTAATTCCTTAGTAACTGTTTCCTTTGAATCTAAGAACTTTGTGTGAATTTACATCATTGGATTCACACTGTTATGTACATGGTAAATATCAAGAGAAAACACATACATACACATCTCTTTCTAATGAGTGAATTAGGAGATTCTGCTTATAACAGAAACCTGTTTTGGTCCTTTTTCCTGGCATCAATTAAGTATGTTATTATTTTCTTTCTTTGATTTTCATGTTTCCCAATGGAGGCTGTACTGTTTATTCCAAGACTTATATACTTTAAGTACATGAGATATTTTATACAAGGATTATTTTAAAGTTATTGAATGGTACTTTGAAAAATGACTTGTGCCTGAAAGGATAAAACATGAAGCATTGAAGTAGTCTCTTATGATGACATTAAATTACATCAATTTTTTGCTTTTATTTATATAACTTTTTGAAGACTTTTCTTTCTCTCAATGAATTATAATAGGGGCCAGAGAATATTTTGTATAATGGGCCAGATAGTAAATATTTTGGGCTTTACAGCCATAGCATCTCTTTTAACAGTATTTAACTTTGCCATTGTAGCACAAAATTAGTCATATACTATATGTAGATAGATGTGTGTGTCTGTACTAATGAAATATTATTTATGGACACTGAAATTGGATTTTTGTATAATTTTCATGTGTCAAGAAATATTTTTCAATCATTTAAAAATGTTAAAACTTTTCTTCTGGCCAGTACAAAAACAGGTATGTGGCACCTGGGCCATAGTTGTTGATCCCTGTCTATACTACCTCTGTACCTAAGTATCCTATCATGTATGTGATTATAATAGATGGCAAAAATAGATGACTCCTTTCTGGGCAGCAAGAATGTGGGCTGTGTAAAGAAAAATGAATTATTTAAGGGCATTTTTAGTTTTTGTTACCTGTTTTACCATACTGTTTTCAAAAAATGAATGAATTCCTCCAGTATTTGGGCTCAAGCCTGCCATTATCCCTTTAGGCAAGTACTTTAAATGTAATATATAAATCATCAACAGAGTAGATTCTAATAGAGAGTTTATAAGGAAAATGTATTTCTTGTGTACTATTGAGAATCTAGGCCAGGCACAGTGGCTCCCGCTTATAATCCTAGCGCTCTGGGAGGCTGAGGTGGGAAGATTGCTTGAGACCAGGAGTTCCAGACCAATCTGAGCAAGAGTGAGACCCCATCTCTACTAAAAATAGAAAAAATTAGCTGAGTGTCGTGGCACGCCTATAGTCCCAGCTGCGTAGGAGGCTGAGGCAAGAGGACCGCTTGAGCCCAGGAGTTGCAGGTTGCAGTGAGCTGTGATGACGCCACTATACTCTACCCAGGGCAACAGAGTGAGATTCTGTCTAAAATAAAAAATAAAAAAGATCTAATATATTGCCCTTCTTTAAACTCCGCTATTACTTTGGTTGAAATGTGGGAAACGTGTTTATTTTCTTTCTTCTACAAATCAAAACCTTGATTTTGAAAAATTTGGGAGTGGGTAGGGTTTAGCATTGATGTAAATTATGAACTGTTGCAATATGTAGGAAGAGTTGCTAAAAAACACTGATCCTTTTTATTTTATTTAATTTTTGAGACAGGGTCTTGCTCTGTCTCCCAGGCTAGAGTGCGGTGGCATCATCATAGCTCACTGCAACCTCAAACTCTTTGGCTTAAGCAATCCTCCTGCCTCAGCCACCATACCTAGCTAGTTTTTGTATTTTTTATAGAGACAGGTCCTGCTCTTGCTCAGGCTGCCTTCAAATTCCTGGCCTCAAGTGATCCTTCCACCTTGGCCACCCAAGTGCTAGGATTACAGGTGTGAGCCACCACACCCAGCCAGCCCTGCTCTCTTAACTCTGACTTCCTTAGTTTCTTTATTGAGTTGTTTTATATTTTGATAGCGATTGCCCTTCCAGAATGATTTTATAAATTTTCATTCCTACCAATAGTGAATATGAGTGAAGTCGGTGGCTTTGAAATCCCTTAAATTTATTCTTAACAATGTAGCTTAATTTCTTTATGTGGATCAAAATGCATACAGCATTAGATGTGATGTTTTGTTTCACAATATTCAGTGTGTTTCTTCAATTTTCTGACTTATCAATTAGATAAAATAGTTCATGATTACTTGTGGTTTCAAAATATAAGGGACTGCTTTGTAATGGACTGTTTATAGTTGAGTTACTTCATTAAGATAGAAAAGATGACATTAGAGGTTAAGCTATAATTTAAGAAGATTATCCTAAATTAAAATTAATGCAGAACAAGATTAAAGTGTTGAATTGTATGTTATCATTTTCTGAGCACTAGCAGAGGCTTATAGAATGTTAAAGCTGAACCGGACTGTGGAATCTTTAGTTCCCTTTCATTTTACAGTTGTGGAAACTGAGAAGTACTTCCCCAGCATTTTTTGTGGATCTCTGCAGTGGATACTTGGAACTGTAACTTAACCACATGCTGTCTCACTCCTTTCTTATGACTCCTAAGACATAAATTCTCTCTTGGGCTTTGTTAATTTAAAAATGTGTAGTTTTCTCTTTTATGTGATTGAAGGTGTTTTAGGTTGAAAACTCCTCACATCTATACAAATTTATAGGTTATAAGTAGCCTTATACTGTCTTAAATATCTCATCTTACCTATGGTTGTCATTTTGGTGACCTGCTTTTTGCCATTACCTCCTTTCCCTCCCCCCTGCCTTTTTCTGGTTATTAATTTCCCAGGCAATGGGAGTAGTTAATATTTATTTCCTTTCAGGTAAATAACAATTTATAAATATTTCCTGGGAAATACGGATGAGTATCTAATAAACGCAAAATAATATGAAGTGTTTCCTTTGTTCTAGATCTCTTTACAGGCAGTAGAATCGAACAGTCTGTATTTTTTTTTTTCCTTTTAGCTGTGAAGATTTCTATTGAATTTTAGTAGTAAATTTTTTCCCCACTGAAACTAAGAATTCAGAATAGGGTAGTTATGGCATAAGTATTTATTAATATTTGTTCCTTATTCAAAGTGAAAATAGTAACTTTCAATTTTTTAAATATGGAAGTGTAATTTTAATAATCTTAATTTAGAAGTTATTGTGGAATATGAGCACCTTCAGCTTCTAATGAATAGGTGAAATGATGGCATTTTCCCTATTCCTATCTATTCTGTACAGTCCTTATATGGTTAAATATAAATTTCATGTTACACATTCTGAAAAGCATTGTTACTTAAATGGTATCTATTATCATAAATAAATTACGTGGGTCCATTTCATTTTATATTCTCACTTGCAGTGAGACTTACTGAAAATATTTTTTATTAACCCTCACTTTTAAGTGGCTCTGTCTACTCACACTCAACCACATCTTATTTTCCCCATCTTTGCTCCCCAGAAGAAAACAAATAAAAGAAAAACAGAATTGTGCAGGGAGCTCTGCTCTGATAGCAGTGATAGAGTTTAATGTAGGAGATTATAGCTACCAAAAAATTGACCTTAGATGGCCGAGGAGAGACACTGCTTTGTTATGTGGCTTTTGTGTAACCCTCAAATCCAGAACAAATACCTGCCTGGAATGTGATGTAGAATGAGTGTTCTTGTCTTTTCTTGTGTAATTCTGTTCCCTCTAAGTTGAAAAATAGCTGCAGTGTTCTCAACCTACCCTGCTCAGATTTTAATGGATATTTTTCATTCTAATACAACGTCTGAGTGTGAAAATGAGAGTTTCCTCATAGCTCTGAAAAGCCAGATGTTTTACTCAGATTTCTGATTCTGAACATACCATCTTTGACCCAGAACCTAAAGACATTTTAAGGTGAAAGTGCATTTAGATACTTGCCACGTTGCATTTCACCTGTATGATTATGTGGACAGTGACAGGAATCATCTTTCATTATTTTTCTCAAATCAGTAACTGGTTTGCAAACCCATCACATTTTCTCTTTCTCCTCTGCTTTTGACAGATGAACTACTTGCTGGGTAGTTTATAAGTGAAGTTGTCCATATTGTTTTAGTCTTTGACTGGGAGGATGTTAAATTCCCTCTCATACGTGGCATGTGTCGTTAGGTTGAAAAGTTGGCTTGTCCTTAGAAGGAACACTGGAGAATGAATTGTACTAATGACTGTTGTGCTTGCTGTCTTCTCTTTCTGTGGTTAACAGTAATCATCTCTTTTCCTTTCCCCTTTCCTGCTGCCTCTTTCCTTATCTTCCCTGTCTTCCCATGTACTTTTTGAATTTATTAAATTGGCCTATATATTTTTGCTTTGCTTTTCTTTCTTTTAATTTTGTGACCTCCCGCCCCACTCTATCTTCACTTGCTTGGGTTCCATGTTGCCAGTTTTTATGTTCGCACGCTCATTATCACCCTTTTTTGTACTTCAAATCCCAGCAGCTGCCCAGCCAGGTCCCCGAGCACAGCCCTGTGGTTTATGGGACTGTGGAGAGCGCTCATCTTGCTGCCAGCACCCCTGTCACTGCAGCTAGCGACCAGAAGCAAGGTTTGTGTATGACTGTTTTCCTCCCTCTTATCTTTAGTCTCTTTTTAATCGATTACATTGCCCTCAGCATTCAAGAGTAAGAGTAAAACATGTGAGGATTATTTCGACACCCACTTTTTAAACAGATTTTGAGGTAAAAAATCAAAGTATCTACCTCTAGGAAATGAAAGTAGGATGATGGCTAAATTTTTTTCCTGTGTTTTACTAATTCCTCACTGTCATTAACACTTTATAGGTAAAAGTTTAGTTGCCTTAAACTGTTTTTTTCTTTTAAACAAAATGTGGAGGGGGAATAAATCAAATCATATATTACTTTACAAGAATAAACAGTTCAATTTATATATTCGACATGTCCCTGGGCATCTTGCTATTTTTCTAAAAGATAAAATGTTTCTTCTTACAAAACTGGCCTTCTGTAGCCACAGTTGGAGATAGCACTGAGTTTAAATTCTGGCTCCATCATGAACTAGCTATTTGGTCTTAATTGAGTCACTTACCCTGTGTATTTCAATTTATTCACTTAAAGAATGGAATGAAGACCTACCTCACAGGGTTGTTGTGGGGATATGCCTACCACATGAAAATTGCTCAGCAAATTATAGTCATTAATTTTGATGCAGGAATCATAATACTAAGGTGTGTCTACTCCCATTGACCTTGAACAAGACCTGCCGAGCGTTTGTTAAAAAAATACACGCAGTGCCTATTGCAGTATAAACAGAAAACTTTAAGGGAAATCTCATGCCAGAAAGTAGGATATCATAGTCTGTTTTTGCCTATTGAATTGGATTTTAGCTTGACCATAGCTAAGACTGAAAGACAATTCTCATTAGGCATAGGAGAAAGCAAGTAACTTTCAGCCTGCTTTATAATGTTTCTAACTTATAAGAATGAATGTAAGTCTCATGTATGTCATCTGCTTTCTTCAATTATTCATTCCTCCAAACCCCTTATTATTCAATAGCTTTACTATTATATGTATTTTCTAAAAACTATTCTTTAAAAAATATTTTTAAATGCCCCGCAAAGTAGAAGTATTTCATATTAAAAGATTTTAGCTGTAGTACAAGTTAATCACACTTATAAAGTCTTGTTTACATCATACAAAGATGATAATACGGTGTTTACATCATACAAAGATGATAATACAGTGTTTTTAATGTGGAAAGTTTGGTTTTTTCCGTGAGTATTGAGAATCCTAGTAAAGTAAGCTTGAACAGAGACAAGTCCTATGTTGATTTGTTAAATGAGATACTTTAAGCTAAAAATTATGTAGCAGTCCCTTACCTGGCATGCTTCCAAAAGTTGCACTGTGAAATACTTTCAGCAATGTTCAGGAAATGAGGACTCATGCATGCTTCAAGCTAAATTTTTGAATTTTAAAGCCATTCACTTTGAAAGAGTACAGTTCATAGGTATGGTGGAAGACTTTTCGCTACCCCCAATGACCAAGCAGTTTTGAGTCAAAATTGAGAATATTTTTAATGTTTTTTTTTTTTTTTTTTGAGACAGAGTCTCTGTTGCCCAGGCTAGAGTGCTGTGCCATCAGCCTGGCTCACAACAACCTCAAACTCCTGGGATCAGGCAATCCTTCTGCCTCAGCCTCCCGAGTAGCTGGGACTACAGGCATACGCCACCATGCCCGGCTAATTTTTTCTATATATTTTTAGTTGGCCAATTAATTTCTTTGTATTTTTAGTAGAGACGGGGTCTCGCTCTTGGTCAGGCTGGTTTCGAACTCCTGACTTTGAGCAATCCACCCGCCTCAGCCTCCCAGAGTGCTAGGATTACAGGCGTGAGCCACCGCGCCCGGCCTATTTTTAGTCTTGATACAGAATAATTGTCAGGGTATTTCCTTCAAACATTACTTTTATAAAAGTGTAATCTTTTTGCTGGTTAGAATTATGCTAAGCATATCGAATATTTCCCATGCAAAGAGGTCTTAAAATATATCCTCTTTGCACTTTCCTTGTAGCTGTGCCAAGATATAAAAAGTTCATTACATACTCTGATGATGATAGCTCTGTCCTTCTTGAAGACAGTATTACCACTTTTGCAGTTAATTTGTGAAAAAGAATGCTAAGATTTTTAGATTATGAGATCTCTGCATTTTGTCATATTTAAACCTAGATTTCCTGAGGGGGAATGTAGAATTTTTTGTTTCTTCTCAGTTTTTTTTTCAAGCTTAGTGGAAATTTGGAAAACAAAATCAGCATTTTACATTGATGCAGTGATACAGATAAGGGTGAATTAGAAAATGTTTCCGATTCCCTCGATGAAAAGAAAAATGTAACATTTTATTAGTAAGTGCATTTCATAAAGCTTATAAGTAACTCTTTGGGACTACTGTTGTCTTCCTTTTACTACCAACTTTATTCAGCGAAAAACTCAGTAATTGTTTTCTTTTCTTTTCTTCTCTTTTGTTCTTCCTTCCTCTCTTCCTCCCTGCCTTCCTTCTTTCCTTTCCCCTTTCTTTCTCTTTCTCTCTCTTTTTTGGCTAGTCAAACAAAGTAACTATTTTCTAATTCTTCTCATATCCTGCTGATCTGTAAAATAGTTTTCAGAGTAGTTTTTTTAAAAAACCAAATTTGTGTATTTCAGATAACATTAGAAAGTGCTTGCCATTGTTTAGAGAATGTTTTTTTCTTTACACTTAAGTTTTTAAATTTTTTTCTTAACTATAGATTCTTTTTGAAATTAAAGAGTATAAAAAAATAGACTGTTTTCAGATATTGCTATATTACCCCCAGAAACAATAGTCTGTGCATTCTGCCATCAGATTGGTTTTACTCTCTCAATGGAAGTGTCATTACTGAGGCTATGTGTTAGGTAACAAAATCTCGTGTTAGCTCCCAAAGTCTCCCTCCTGCTTGATTCACCTAAATACTTCTATTTTTGTAAGCCTTTTCACTTCCTGAATTGGAAGAATGTGGGCATTGAAATCATTCTCAGGGTTTAGCACTTGATATTTATATGACCTTGGGCCAATAACTAATCTCTGAAACCCTCAGTTTCCTCATCTGTAAAATAGGCAAGTAGTAGTTTCTACCCCAATGGTGGTTGTGAGAATTAAAAAGGACAATAAATGTATGATATTTTATCTAGTTCCTGGCACATAATAAATGCTTAATAGATTGCTGGCTGCCATTAGTGAGTCGCTGGTTTCTCAGAGTTTTTGACATGAACAGCTGTAATGGTTACCCAAAGACCCAAGGTTTCAGGCAAATGTACCATTTCACACTTCTTTGGTACTTTATGAAGTCATAGGGAATACTTCACGTTGATATGCAGAGAGAACAGTTGTCGAATGAATTAGAATCTTTGCTTCGCATTGATGGTGTACAGGACAGCTGAAATGATTGCTGTTTCCTGAGTGAGAAAGTGCATTCAATCTAATGTCTTGAGGATTTGGTATGGATAATTAAACATGAACAAGACTTAGTTGGTATCTTAGTGTTAATCTTCTTGCTTGTTCAAAACACCTGGTATACAGTATTCTGTGGTACTTCAACCATTAATAGCATGTTGCTCAGGTGGGGCTCCATTGGCATTTAGGACACATCTACTCTTTGTCAAGTGAGACTGTCCCTCAAGTTGCAAGATGGTTAGCATTCTTGCCTCTGCCTATTAAATGACAGTAGCACCTTCTGGTCATTGTTATACTGTGACAACCAAAAGGCACCCGTCTATGCCATTGATTTCACTACCATGAGAGAATAAAAGGGAGCAGTTTTATCCTTCTTGTAAATATGACTCATTCGTTGTAGAAACTACAGATAAGCAAAATGAAAAACATGCTTATCTGATTACTCAGAGCCATTGTTAATAAACTGACTTTCCTGCATGCGCATATGTTAGTATTATATATATATTTTTAATTTATCAAATTGGGTTTAGATTCTATATACAGTTTTGTGCCCTACTTTAAAAAAAAAGCATATCTTTTATTATAAACAACTTTCCATATCATTAAATACCCTTCTAAAAGCCTATTTTAAATGTTGCATAATATGCTATTATATACCCAGGCCATCATTTCTTTAATTAATTCCTTACTGTTGGACGCTGAGTTTCTTTTTTTCTGTTATAAATAATGTTGCCTTAATATTCAAGACATCTTTCTTTGCTAACTTTTACATGATTATTGTTAGCTCTTACATATTATTACATGGTATTTTCTTAGAAAAAAATTTTAAAGATGGAATTCCTACAAATTCCTAAAGATGGCCAAATAAAGTCTTTAGAGGGATAAAAATAAATGTTCTTTATTTAGACCCACTGTGTTGTAATTTTTAGCTTTCTATATTAAAGCTTTAATTAGTGGGTTAAAGGACTTTTATTTCAGGATGAGAAGCTCTCAAAATAATTTTTTAATAGATTTTTCTCAAGAGTATATAGAAGATTATCAGTTTTAGATCTGTTTGGTTTGATTTTTTACTATCAGAAATTTTGTGTACCAAATAGTCCTCCAAGGATGTATGAGTATATCCTTGAATTGATGTACTCAGATTGTTAATGTGAGAATCATTTTTTCATCTATTTTTTATTGCATCTAGGTTTCAGTCAGTGGTCATAAGGATGTTATTCTGATATGCTTTCACAGTGATATCACGTAATCTGATTGACTTATTTAGCACTTACTCCAGTGAGTTGGAAATTATTTTCATCAGAAATTTTTTTTTTTTTTTTTTTTTTTTGAGACAGAGTCTCACTCTGCTGCCCGGGCTATAGTGAGTGCTGTGGCGTCAGCCTAGCTCACAGCAACCTCAAACTCCTGGGCTCAAGTGATCCTACTGCCTCAGCCTCCCGAGTAGCTGGGACTACAAGCATGCACCACCATGCCTGGCTAATTTTTTCTATATATATTTAGTTGGCCAATTAATTTCTTGCTATTATTAGTAGAGACGGGGTCTTGCTCTTGCTCAGGCTGGTTTCGAACTCCTGACCTTGAGCAATTCGCCTGCCTCGGCCTCCCAGAGTGCTAGGATTACAGGCGTGAGCCACTGCGTCCGGCCAATCCACTCATGTATTGATGGGCACTTGGGTTGTTTCCACATCTTTGCTAGGCCTTGGATTTTAATGCCCGGGGCACCCACTGATTAGTGTGATGAGGCCCTGTGCCCATGCAAGTTAAGAGACTGGAACTGACATAACTGAATCAAGTCAGAATTCTTAAAAAATCTCTACTTACATAAAAATAGGACTAGAAAAACCACCACTTCCTCCAGTAGCTCAGGGAAGAGGCAAGTAAGTCTGCATTGTTCCCCAGTCTCAAGATAAAAAAAAAAATGCATGGAACGAAAAAAATAAATAAAAACCCACTAAGCCTGTACCATGCACAAGTGTATTGCCCGAATTTACATTGTTTAGATTGTGCAAGAATCCTGAACTGATAAATCCCTATAAAAAATGTTCACAGAACCAGAGAAAGCTTTGTAGAAGCAAACTCAAATTGCTCTGTAGAAATACTTTCATAACTCAGGACTCACTCAAGACTCCCTCAGAATAAATGATTCCTGCTGAAACAACCAGATAAAGAACCAGACCAGTTAGAAGGTGAGACCACATCCAGGAGCAGAAGAATTAGCACCACCAAGAACTGATGGTAAGAGAATAATCTGATGATGTCTATAAACTAATTATGGTTAATGAAAGAACCATCCTCTATGAACAAAGAGCAGATTTGGAAAAACAAAACTGAATAGAATTCAAAAATACAATTCAAAAGTGAACAAAAGTTGAATTGCGTATTGGATACAGCTAAAAAGAAAATTAGTGTCATGAAAGATGGACCAGAAGAAAGTATTCCAAATGTAGCAGAGAGAGAAAAAAAGAGATAGAAAAATGTGAAAGAGAGGTTGTAAGACATGGAGAGTAAATTGAGAAAACAAAACATACATTTAAATGAAATTCCAGGAGGAAGGAGTAGGAGAATTTAACAGAATTAAAGCAATACACGTGTTCTTGATTACAAATTACAAATCTCAAGCAAGATTAAAAAGTAACACACACACACACACACCACACACACACACACACACACACACACACACACACACACAGTGGTAAACCATAGAACAGGAGAGCCAAAGAGAAAGTCATAAAAGCAACTAGAGGGCAAAAGATAAATCACCAAACTAATAATGGCAATCAGATTGGCAGTAGACATTTCATTAATGATATAGAGGCCAGAAGATAATGGAATAACACATTTAAAGTAAAAGAAAATACCTGTCACACTAATATTCTACATCTCATTAAATTACTGCTCAAAAATGGGGACATCTTAGTCTGTCTTATGCTGTTATAACAGAATACCACAGACTAGGTAATTTATAAAGAACAGAAATTTATTTCCTCACAGTTCTGGAGCCTGGGACGTCCAAGGTCAAGGTGCCAGCACGTGGTGAGGGCCTTCTTGCTGTGTCATAACATGGTGGAAAGCATCAAATGGACAACAGAGAGAGGGAAGGGGGCTGAACTCATCCTTTATGAGGAACCCACTCCCACAATAATGGCATTAGTCCATTCTTAAGGCAGAGCCTTCATGACCTGATCACTTCCTAAAGGTCCCACCTCTCAAGACTATTGTCTTGAGGGTGGCATTCTCAACATATGACCTTTGAGAGATGCATTGAAACTATTGCAGGGGGTGAAATAAAAGACATTTTCATACAAAAAAGAAGAGACTAATTCACAGATTCCCCCCGCTGAAAAAAATAAGCAATAACAATATATTTTAATATGAAGTAAACTGAGAAAAAAGTAAGATAAATGAGCAATGATAAGCAAAGAAGATAAACATGTTAGTAAATTTTATAAACAGCCCTATTTTTAAAAATGTTTCCCATCACCCAGATAAGACCGGCAAAACATTAACAAACAAACAAACAAATACATAGATAGATAGATATAGATAAATGTGGAAAGGAGTTATAAACAACTTAGAATAAAAATATTAGATAGTAATATGGAAGGACAATTAACTTAAATATTCTAAGATCTGTGCATTGTTTGATAGGAGAATAGCAATTTTGAATAATTTAAAACTTCTAAAAAGCTACATATGCATATTATAATTTTAGGGGAAATGAGGGAGGACATGGGAGAGAAGAAATATTAATAGAATATATAACTACTGAAGTAGTAGGAGGGAGAAAAAGGGGAAAAAGAATATACAAATGAGACATGTACAGACAAAACCAGAATAAATTTACTATCAGCAGATCCTCATTAAAGAAAATTCTAAAGAATGCACTTCAGGCAAAAGAAAATTGATCACAAATGTAAGACATATTAGAGAAGATATAAAAAGAAATTGCAAGAGTACAAGAAGATATAAAAAAGAATTAAGAGGACAGAAAGTGATAAATATATAGGTAAGTCAATACAAGCATTCCCTTTATAAAATAATTTTTTAAAATGCCCTGTGGCATTTTTAAAAGAAAAAAATACACAGACTTAAAACCCACAAGAAGACTAGCATTAGAATTGAGGGGGATATAAATCAGAAGGGTGGTGTTCAAAGGAAGGTAAAGATATTGATCACTTTAGAATTTAGTAAGTTAAAGATGCATGCTATAATTACTAGGTTACCCACTGAAAGAATAAAACAGTATAATTTTCAGAGTGGTACAGAAGAAAAAAATGGAGTGAGATAGCAAACCCAATGAATCTATAAGAAGACGAAAAGTGAGAGAAGAAACATGGGAATTTTTGGACAAACAGAAAGCACAAAAGATTCCAGCAGATGTGAATTAAAATATATCAGTACAGTTAATTATAACAAATGTAAATCCACTAAATTTACTCCCCCTAAAAGACAGTGACAAACTGAAATGCCTACTGAGGCAGAGTAGGTCACATAAATTAGTTAACAGCCAGGTATAGGAAAGCAATAGCTCAAATGAAATGGCAAGTGATGCCTCCTCAAGGTCAGGAAGACAATAGAGTGTGGTGGGGTCTGGGGAAAACTGGTAAGAATATATCTGTCTAAAGATGGCAGCTCTCACAGATTGTTGCCGTGAAGGAACACATGCCCAATGTCATAGATGTCAAATTTCAAACAAAGCTAGAGCCGGGCGCGGTGGCACACGCCTGTAATCCTAGCACTCTGGGAGGCTGAGGCGGGCGGATTGCTCAAGGTCAGGAGTTCGAAACAAAGCTAGAAACTCAGAATTTTGTGAAAAATCTAAGTTTTTAAACATCAGCCACTGGTTTTTTTAAAAAGCAAACACTGAATAAAAAAGAAAGAAAGAAAAAGGAAATGCTATTAATCTAGTGGATGGAATAAAGAAGATAAAATGAAATAGATAAATGAGCAAAAAGCATGGTAAGTAAAATGCAAAAACAAAAACATCAAAAGAGAAAAAAAGAACTACCCTTGCAAACCTTGCAACATGAATGGAAGCGATAGCTTATACTAAAACACAACTGTGATCCCCACCCTGTAATTTCCACCCTGTTCAACCTTATCATTTGGCTGAAAAGACCTAACATTAAAGGATGGGAAAAACACTGAATAATCCAAACATAAAGCACATGGAGCCCCAGTGGTGGCTCAAAACGCAAAATAATGTCTGGATGTTTGTCCCATCAGTTCTGCTTACGGCAAGTCTCCTCTGGGGGCTTACTATGTATCTGGACTTATCTAGCTATTAAGAAAAATAGTGATGTTAAAAGGAACCCCTCATGCCTGAAAGAATGGGGAGGAGGATGAAGAGAAAGGAAAGGAAAAATCAACGCCATTCACCTTAAGTTACTCTCTGAGTCTGTTATTTGAGCCAGTTCCTGGAATGTCAGTTCTTGTCCATAGCCTATGAGGTAAGGTCTGAAATGTTCAGCGTGGCTTCCAAGGCCTTTGAGACCTGGCCAGGCTGCATCTCAGCCTCTGCCTCCCCACCTTTGCCCATGCTGGTCCCCCTGCCAGGATGTTTTCATCTCCCCCTCCGCACTGTAAGCCAAATCCTTTCCAAGGGAAGCATTCTCTAAAGGTTGCTTGAGGTTACCGATGAAATCCCTGTATAAGGAATGTACCACATGGCTATTGTTAAACTTAGTTGTGCTCTGAAAAAATATGTGTAAAGAGACAAAGAAAATTGTGTTCATCACAATTCCAGCAGGCATAAGGGGCAAATGGTTGGCCTGCTGGGGTAGCTTCTGCAAAAGAATGCAGCTGGAGTGGGGACTGGACTCTTTTCCCTAGAGGGTCTTCCCTATGGACAGGCCTCCTGCTAACCTGCCCTATCCACTGGAAAGCATAGCTACAGTGCCTATAGTTTAATCTCTTTACGAGGTGGATGTAAATACTTGAGGGCTTAAAAGTGATTGCTGTCTTCAGAATACAAAAAGAAAAACATAACAATTATCAAATGTTTACATAAATGTCTATACACATGTGGCACTTACTTCTTTAATTGTTAAATTTAACATTCAAAAATATTTTGTTATATGTGAAAACAATTGGTAGGTTAAGTTTTCTTACTTTTTAAGGCTTCTTGACTGTACAACTCCTGAGAAATCAGAGCCAATCGTAAGTTAAATGAGTTACTTATAATCAAATGATTTCAAAAGCCCAATTATAAAAATGCTTTTCATTGCTTGCAGCAAAATTACACTTAATGTGGGGTGTGGGTGCACATTGGTATGTTTGGTATGTGTGTGGGCAGAAGACCTAGGGCCTCAGAAAGTCCTAGAAGACCTGGTCCTGTGCAATGCTGGAGGGCCCAAGAAGAGAAGGCAGAATGTGGAGTGACTCACAGGGAAATGACAGAGGACTGGTCTCAGCTGCATAGTCCATCCTCTGCTCCTCACCCTTCATGAATGGAATCTTCAGTTAAAGCTACAGACCCAGGAAAATAAGCTTTGCACTGGATTTCTTACAGAAATGGGAAAAGGTTAAAGCTTTGAGCCCACACTGTATTCTGGGTGGAAATGAGGGGGCAGTGTGATTTAGGAGCAGGGACAGAGACACAAAAGAGGGCCTGGGCAGGGTGAGGGCCCATGCTGAGCTCACAGTGCCAAACATCGGGGTTCAGGCCAAGCTCTGTCTGCGTCATTGAGGGGCAGGGATACCCAAATGAGAAATGTTAACTGCATTTCAAATGTATGTGCTTCTGAAAATGTAGAGCCTATCAAGATTGTCTGGAACCAAGGATGGGTTGAAAATGGAAGTGATCAGGAGTCCTTCTAGAGGCTCCCATTAAGAGGTTCCCATTAATTCAGAGAAAAGGGGGAAAAGCTAGCAAAGTGCTGTCACAGAAGACCCTGATCCAACAAGGGCTCCCAGCGTTCCCACGGCAGTCTCCTCTCTACCAGGTGGGCTCTTTGCTTCCAGTTATAATTGACCTACAGTAAAAACAAAACAAAACAAAAAAACTTGGGTGGGGCAGGAAGCCATATAGGAAGGGAACATTTCTCTCAGTGCAAAACTGATGGGAGGGAGGCAGTTAGCAAAGAGTAGACCAAAGTGCATTATTTTACATTTATTTTTACTTTAAATTAGAAAGCATAAAGAATTTGAAAAATATTTTCTGTTAGCCTCCAACCTTGGGGTCACTCTAACCTACCGACATTCAAGGGACAATATAAAGGCTCCATGAGCAGCAGTCCCAAGACAATCCCCTTCTGTTTGCTTCAGACCTTGTTCCTGCTGCAGGTCAGGTCTGCCTACCTCCCAAGCCTTGCACCTGCCCTGTGGGCTTGATGCCTGCACAAATCAACCCCTCTGCTCCCACACCTCTCCCCCTCGCTCTTCCTCTCCCTCTCCCATGTGCTCTCTCTGTCTGAGAACTCAGAACTCTGAGAACTCTATCTCATGAAGCCTCAGGCTTTTTCTGCAGGCACCCACATCCAGGCATAGGCTCCCCAGGGTACCAGCTAGTAAACTACATCCACACAGCCAGGTTGAGGTACTCGCCTTAGAAGCGGACTCTAGGACATAACAGTAACAGTGACCATTGCCCCTCAGTTAAACTTGCCTCCTAGCCTTTAACCCTGACAACACATGATCCACCCTGGAAAATTGGCCTTGCCACTATTTTTAAATAGACCATGCATCCAAGCTCTAGCTCATCATTTTCCATTGCCAGGTGGACAGTTTCAGTTAGATGTCTCATCAGCATCCTGTGCATATACTGATGATATATTAATAACAATAAGGACCATAGCAAATACATCTATATTATCACTTACTCCATAATAGCTCATTTAATCCTCAAAATGGCCTATAAGGTAGGTTCTGTTACTATTCCCATCTTGCAGATGAGGAAACTGAGAAAGGCTAAGTAACTTACCCAACAACCACTTGGCAAGGTAGGGCTTGTCAAGTTCATTTTACAGAGGAAGGAAATGCATTTGCTGAGGTTAGGTGACTTGCTTGCAGAACCAGAAGTGAAATCCACCTCTGCTGGCTCTAAAGACTGTTTCCTCCCTAGGTGTCAAGGCGTCTGCAACACCACTATTTCTGTTAAGAACTACACCTCTCACCAATCACACAGCCCAGGCTTCAGCTCTGCCTTGGGCAAGTCTTGGCTCCTCAAGTCCAATCAGTCACCAAGTCCCGTTAATGGTGCCTCCGAATGTCTCCAGCCTTAGCCCCTTTCTCTGCACTCCCACCGCTCCTGCCTTTCCTCCCATCAACTCTTGTGTGGACCTTCTCAGAACTGCTCCTACATCCTACATCCTCTTCCCTCTCCACTTTATCCTTATGGTAAATTATTCTTCTTTAAAATATAGCTCTGTAAAATGTCAACAGCAGAATTACTGCATATTGGGAGTTTTTCCCTTTGTGCTCTTCTGTGTTAATTGTGTTTGAGGCATTGAGAATATACTGCTTTTGTACTAGGTGAAAACTCTCTCCATATAAAAGTCAATGACATTGTTGCTAACCATATAACTGCAAACTCGCTGAGCTGATATTCAAGCCTCTGCAATAAGAGAGTCAAAAATCTACATTTAATTTTTCCAATCAATATTTCTTGAGCACTCATTACATCAGGCTGGGTTTTCTGTGATGAACAACAGACATAACTCTTATCTTAATAGAGCTTACAGTCTTGTGGGGGAGAAGCCATTAGACAGACAGACACACACACACACACACCACACAAGATATACAAATTGTGCTGTGAGCTAAGAATGAAAAAAGCAAGTGCTACAAGAGAAGACAAGAGGCAAGAACTAGTTTAGACGGCGGGTCCAGGAATGCCTCTTTGAAGAAGATACTTGTGCACAAAGAGCAGGCATTCAAGGATAGCTCTATTAGAAGCAAGTCAAAGAGTGCAAAGAGCTTCTAACATAGGAGGACTGGCCAGTGAGAAGACCTGCGTGCAAACTTGTAACCCAAGCTGCATCTTTTCTAAGCATCAAAGTTTCATTTAATAATACGTATTTTTTTAAAAAAGGATCTGGAACAAGAAATCCAAACAATAGTAATTACAGGAAAGATAATTGATCACTTTTGACTCTGGTTCAAATTCGATGCTCCCTTAAAAGCATCCTGGAGACAATGAATAGAAATAATTTCCTTTGTCTCAGGCAGTCACATCCCAAATGAACAGATGCATAAGTGGGCCAAGCAAAACTGAAGCTAGTCCTGTAGCATCCAGGTGTCAGGGGTTCATATGTGATCAAACTTTCACCGGGCATTCAAGGCCCCACATTCTGACTACAACCTAATTTTCCAGCTCTGTGTTAGCTCTGGTCTTCTAGAGGTGAAGAGTAGAAACCCACCCAGGCTAATGTGAGTAAGGGGAGGAGTGGCGCTTTTAAAAATATATGGCAGTGAAGAAAATGTGAGTTTCACATGCATCTAAACAGGAGATAAAATAGGACTTGGCCTGTGTAAACTGGAACAAGACCCAAGGCAGCTTGAGAATTCTTAGTGTTAGGAGACAATTCTACATAATGTTTCTACAAGTCTTATACCAGACTATCTTTTCTAGAATGTTTGCACAGCAAACAGCCTGGGAAGCTAGAGATAGTGTTCCCCTGCAGATCAGAGGGTCATTTGTTTCCTGATCAGCAGAGTAAAGACAGAGAACATTCTTCTGCCCAGAGAAGATCTGTTTACATTCCAGGGTAATAAAGGTTATGTCACTGTCTCTGGAGGAGAGGATGGGCAGGTGTCCTTATAAATTTGGGGTTTTCCTAAGCTCAGTGTTGCTCAGTTGTGAAACAGAGCCCTGTGTGCACAGTATCCACCTGGGTCCACATCTACACCATCCCCACGGGACCTCGGGGGCAAGGGAGAACTGATGATGCAAACATGACGATCACGCTGCCTGCCGTGCCACGAGGATTAAGCGGAATAGATGCATTTGGGCTCATTGTCTCCTTACCAGCTGATCTAGTAACTTCGCACCCTAAGCTGCTCCTCAGGGGCTGCTTGGCCACCTGACCCTTAGAAGAGTTTGAAGATTTTCACTTTTATGTCTGCCATTAAAACAATTTATTTCCACACATTCTTCACATAGATCTTTCTCACCCTGATGCCATGTATCTTTTCTCTGCTTATTGCTTCTGTTATGGTATCACGGCTTCTGCCTTCTCTTCACTTGGATTTGCTCATGGCCTTTTAGGTGCATCCTTGCAGCTTCCACTGCTGACTGTCTGATAATATTTACTTCCAGAATCAAATTTCTGATAGAAATAACCTATGGAGGCAACCTGTCTCTAATTATACAGAGATTTTCAAAGCAGCCAATCCACAGGCCTGCCAATGTGCAGACTGGCTCCCCTGAGTCAGGTGACCATCCAAAATGACATTTATCTGCTGTCTCTCAGTCTCACACCTGCCCTGCTTGCTATACTCTGCTCTGTGTTGCCCCTGGGGCTGGAAGTCTGCAAACAACATTTTCCCAGGCTCCCTTATCAATCGGTTTCCTATCATGTTGTATCCATGGGAGGCAGAAGAGGGAGAGCATCAGGCAGGATAAAGAGAGACTCTTCCTGCATGTAGCTCTAATAGTACAGCAGGAGCAGCAAGTGTGGGGTGATTCAGAGCTGCAGCCATGCTGCCTAACTCAGTGCAACACGCACCCTAGCAGACATCAAGGTGCACTGCGGACATGATTTTTTACACAGAGATCCAAGATTGGTGTCAGATCTCTAAAGGGGTCATGACACACTCACCGAGTAGCACTGACTTACCCACACAGAATACCCCTTGGCTTACCTGGTGGAACACATGGCATGTGGTCACACAGAAAGAGGGAAGTGTGGCTCACCTAACGTACGTATTTCAAAGCTGCCTGACACCACTTACCTCATGCCGGGGCTGAGAGAATGACTGGCATACGGGCTCTAACCATTCCATGCCAGGGGTTCAGAATTGTTCCTATTTATTCTGGAAGGATTGGTAACTCGCACAGACTAAAGGGGTGAGACATGATGTTTCAAAGGATGATGTCTAGCGGATATTTTACATAATTATAGTTTCTGCCCTGGTTTTAGAAAACATGGATGCTGCTGCCAGGTTTTCTTCCCAGCCATTTTGGTCTTGTTTTCTGGCTTTTCTCTACTGCTTCGTCCTCACTCTTTGCCCTGGCACAGCTTTTTGTCAACAGTATTCTCTTTTATTTCTCCTAATTCATCCTTCTCTTTCATCACTTGTGTTTTCTTCCCTTGGTATTTAAGCTTTCTCAGCTATGCATAGAAATCTAACAGAAGCCTTTTGTGTGGGGGATTCCCTCACTCCCAGGCAGTTCTGAAAGCAGCAGGTGCCTCTGCAAAGGCTTCTGTCAGACCTTAGACCTGCACCCAGCAGCTGCTAATCCTGGCTTCTCATTCGCAAAAAGCAGTCAAATGGACTTAAGTCAAAAACAAGCACGGTGGGGTTAACTCCGTCATCTTGAACTCAAGCCACACTTGCCTCGAAATTTTCCAAAACACACTAAGTGCCTTTCCCTCAGCATGGGAAGAGAGAAAGACTATGTTGCTGGTATACAATGCCACCTACGACGGAGGTGGCAAGATATGGATTTCTCTAATCAGGAGATAAAGGCGAACTGAGTGCATGTGGGAGGGGTAGGGGTGAGGGTGCTTGCAGGGTGCTGGAGCTACAAGTAGAAACACAGATTTTCCTTGCTGGGAATAGGCCCCTGAAAAGGGCAACATCATACCAGATAAGGAAAGAATCTATTCCTTTTTGTCTAGCGAGGTACTAAAGCTCAATATCATACAACAAGTAATATCCACTTACACAAGAATACAGAGACTAGATTCTCTGCACTCACAACAGTTATGTAAGCTAAAAAAAGAAAACTGTTCAACTTGACTTTATGTTGTTTATGGATTCATTTGTAAACACAGTAAATGTTCTTTAAGGTGGTGAAACAAGACATCAGGACCAAAAGCACAGCTAATTGAAGCTCAAAGGTAACGTGCCTCTTTTGTCCACCACTGTGAAATGGCGTGCAGGCAAACCTCTCAACCCACTGAGCCACCTCGCCTCTGTGTGGCACACGCAAAACATCACCTGGCTGGGCCTCAGGTTCCAGGTCTCTGTCCACATGTAGAATTCCATGGCATTGCTATAACAGCCTCTGGTCTAATCTCCTTACTGCAGACGAGGAAACTAAGGCCCAGGCCTGCAGTGAGCAAACAGGAATTGTCAAGTTCTAGGCCCTAGGGAGACAAAGAGGAATGAGGCACAGTCCCTGTCCTAAAGTGCTCTGGTTTAGTGAGGGAGGTTTAGACACACATATACGCACACACACTTACACTCACAATGAAATATTAAAAGTATTATCCTGAGCATTTGCAGAATTATAAGATTCCTCAAAGAGGAAGAAGCAACTAATTGTATTTTAGAGAAGGACTCAAGAAGAGCTTCCTTTTGTGCTCTTGCGATTTGCACTTGGGCCATTTAAAGATGAGTAGGAGTTTGTCTGGTGGTGGGAGAAAAGGAGGGGCATTTGGAACAGAGGGAACAGCATACGCAAAGGCATATAATAGGAAGGCACTTGATCGATTGGGGAAGAAGCTAGGGTGGCTCAGAGGTTGGGAGTAAGGAGTGGGAGAGGCATTCTGTCTAGACAAGTTCCATGACTCACAGTAAAATAGCTCCAAAGCACCTAACCAGGTTTCTTGACTCTCACTCTAGTGTTCTTTTCACTGGACCTTGATGCCTTTGTTACCAATAAAATGTAACCATGTGAAATTAGAATCTTTCTTTTTTTGGAGACAGGGTCTCACTTTGTTGCCCAGGCATGAGGGCAGTGTCAAGATCATAGCTCACTGCAACCTCAAATGCCAGGGCTCAAGTGATCCTCCTGAGTAGCTGGGACTACAGGTGTGTATGACCACATCCAGCTAATTTTTCTATTTCGTGTAGAGACGGGGTCTCGCTATGTTGTTCAGGCTGGTCTCAAACTCCTGACCTCCAGCGATCCTCCTGCCTTGGCCTCCCAAAGTACTAGAATTACAGGTTTGAGCCACCGTACCTGGCCTAGAATCATTTTTAATAAATGCTATCAAATGCTATGGGCATGATGGGTGGCTCAAGGGGAGGCCAGAGGAAGCCCAGGAAAGCAAATTAGAAAGAGGACTATAACAACGATGACAACCACCAGAACAAAAGATTATTTATCCAAGCCCCAAAGAGCACATCATACAGCCATTTTTTTTAAATTCAGAAAATAAAGTGTACCAGGGCAGAGGAATATGATAACAGTGATAATATAATAATGCAACAAATGTTCCTAGTATTTACACTTTTAAAATCCTCTTTTATATATATTATTTCTTCACAAGAATAAGATAATTATACAGTGTGGACAAAATGAATATGCAATCCATAACTAAAAAGAACAAGATACATTATTTATTACAGTTCATTTGAGGCTATCACTGCTGTCTAACTATAAATCAGATGCCTTCATGATGAGAAATTTGGCACCAGTTTCACGTAAACCAGAGGCTAGAAAAACAAAAAATTGAAGTGTATTCATGCTGTTTATTGAGGAAGAAAATGTTTTCCTCACAAATAATGGGAAGCTTTGAAGTTGTTCAAGAAAGCTCAGCAATCGGCAAGGAGAAATGAGTACAGTGTACTGTTACAGCATTTTGGGCCCCACATTAATTTTGCCAGAATAAGCCATATTTTCTCACCAAAAGAATGATCAAACTGCCTAGTTTTAGAGAGTAGAAGAAAAGACATACATAACTATTCTTTTCCCATATTCTAGATTGGAAAGATAATTCCTTAAAGATCAATATAGGCATGGTCATGGGTTCTATTAACAAGCACCTTTTCTTAATATCACCACCCTTCTAAGCCCATCTCCTTAAAGTCCAGTGTGAGATACTTAAACTGAAAATAGTTTTCTCACTTCCCCTGCTCAAATGGAGAATCCTCATAGTGAAGAAAAAGGCATTTTGCAAATGAGATTTGAGAGTGGAGGAAGTGATATCCATAACATTTTAAGAGCAAACTGCGGGGTATATTTTTTGCAAAGTTAAAAACCCTCTCTATGTATGTATCTGTTTGTTCATATTTGCAAGAGGAAGGAGAAAGGTGTGGAACAATACAAGCCAGTTTGCGGACACTGGTTACCACCGTGGGTTAGGGATGAAGAGGAATTAGGGGAGAGATTAACTTTTTCCTCACATATCTTCATAATGTTCACCTTTGTTACAATGATTATACAATGTCATACATTTCTTTAATTGGATAGAAATAAATTAAATAGGGAAAACTTGACAAGAAAAATGAATCTTAAGAACAAAGATTAAAAGAAAAACATTTAAAAATTGATTCAACAAGCATTCCCTGCATAAAATATATTCCATAGCAAAGAAACAGGCCCAGGTATCTAACAGGCAGTCTGCCAACCAAATACTGCCGACATAACTCCCAAGGTGGAGTCTACCTGAAGGTTTTCAGAAAAGTAGTTCATCTAATATCTGGCACCATAAATTAGCAGATCAATGGGATTTAACCATTTACCAAAACTGCACCTGGGAACTGGCAGCTGCCAGGCATCATGCTAGCAGGTTTAGAGCAATTACTAATTGTATCTGGAGCAGAAGGCAATTAACTCCAGTTTTAGAGCTGCTTGAGTTGAATATACTAAATTTCTGTCATGAAACTGACAGTTAAAAGAAAACTAAGTGTAAAGCAAGCTTTCAGGGATGTGTCTCTAACAGTTGGGAGTCCATGGGTCCTGCCCGGGAGAGAGCAAAGCTTTGGAACCAAACAGACATGCATTTAAATACTGGCTCACCTATTACTTGCTGCATGGCCTGGATATATCTCTTAACCTCTGTGAACTTCTGTTTTCTACTGTGCAAAATGGGGTAAGTATTCCTATCCTGCAAATTGTAGAGAGAAATGAGTAAGATCTTATAATAAGCCCCTTGGCAGCCACACCTGGCACGCAACAGGCACATAATAAAGGAGCTATTATTACTAAATCATTCCAGTATTCACTGATCAAGAGTGGGCTCGCTCCGCTCACACTTTTAAGAACATCCATTTGTAACAGTGCCACCCCTACATTCCACAGATGAGGACTTTTGATCATGTGACAAAAATCTGAATCCTCAGGATCTTGTTAAAATGCAGATTATGATTCAATGGGTCTGGATGGGTCTGCATCCAATGAGATGCTGCATTTCTAACCAACTGCTGGTGATGCTGATGCTGCTAATCTGTGGGCCATGATCTGAGTGGCCAGGTTCTGGGGTAAAACAGCTATAAATTAAAATAAAAGGAATGGAGCTGAGGGAGTCAGGAAGAATTTTGAGGCAGGGTTGGCTACTCTATCCCTATGCCTGCATACACTGAGAACACTTTCACTGTAGCATGCATGTACCATACTGTGTTTGAATTCCCCTGTCTGGTCCACCGGGCTAGGAGCTCCTTGAGGGCAAGTAGCCCATCCTATGGTCCCAGTGGATGCTGCATTCAATTCAGACATTCAACTCAGGCTGAGTCAATAAGTGAATGGAGGAATGGATACATGACTGTGATGATGAATGAAATTCAGGGAATCTGCTATGTGAATTAATGTACTAACATCTAAATGGGCTCACACTTCCTATTTCTTAAATACGAGGCTAACTTCACATATTGCTAGTGTTGATGATATTAAGTGTTTTATTGAGTTTGTTATTCAGGCAAAAGATTCATCAGGAAAGGTTAATCCTGGACAAGAGTTCTCATTACTGTAATATAAAAAAGAAAGACCAGAACTCCCTTCTCTTAAGGGAAGTTTCCTATCCTCAGGGAACAGTAACTACTGTTCCCAGCACTTCAATGATACAATATCCCTAACAAAACAATCATGCTGGCAGCATATTATTATAATTAGCATGAATTCTCTTCTAAGGCATGGAACAGCTTTTTCTCTCTATGCTATTCCAGTTTATAGGTTTTCTAAGTAATTAAGGATCACTAAAAATAAACAAGAAAAAAACCTTCATTGCATTTATGACAAAATACAGCAAGTTTTCCAATTGAGTTGTCACATCAGTGTCAACTTATACAATCAAGTCATATTATTTTTACATAATTAATCCTACTGCAGGAATAAGTGGCGATTAAATTTGCCAAGTAAATTGTAGCAAAATCTGGTTTTATTGCTAGGAGTTAGAAACCTGTTAAACTCAGAAGGACTGCTGAAAATGTTAAGTTTCATTAGACAACACTAGGAAGCACTTGTCCAAACTTGATCTATTTACATAGGTTTAATTTTTCTGATCAGAGCCTCAAGTTCTATTCAATTGGTCAGTTCAGGGTCTGTCTTTCTATGGCTCTTTTGTTGTCAATTGAGACATCGTGCATCTGAACAGTACAATATTCACTCCTAAACCTCTCCAAGTTTTGTTTAAAAGTTTAGTTCCATAGCCTACATCTTCAAAAATATGGGTGTGGCTAACTGTGGTTGATCTTCTCAACAGAACAATGGGACTCCAATAAATATGATGCATCCCATTTATAATAGGGGGAACTGTAATTAGGTGTGTTTTAAAATTTAGCACTGGTTTAATCAAGTCACTCCAAGCAGTTCAACATGTAAGTCTTTGTCAGTAAAGGAATCCATCACTCTGAACACTCCCTAGGTTTCCGGAGAACTTTAAAATCATTCATTAATTAATGCTTTCAGCACCCCTGTGGCCTCATTATGCTGTTGTTATTAAGAATTTGATTTTCTTGGTCCCAAGGGTTCTCAGAGCAAATACATGTTCTCCTAGCAGACATTTATGTTTTCTTCCAGAAGAGTCGGTTTTCTATTCATGATCTAAAACAAATGTTAATTTAAATGATGGGTAAGATGGCCCACACTTTTTCTAAACATTTTCAAAGTTGACAGCATTCCACTTTCCTGTTCCTATATTCCAAGAAACTCCAGCAACTTATTAGTCTTCTTCATGGGGTAAAAATATCTGGACAAAATCATTCAGAGAAAATATTCCAAGCAGCTTCTCAGAAAGAAGTTCTTAGAAAAGCTCCCTGTTTTGGGTTCTCATACAATGCCATGGGGAGTCCAATTCCTACAACCTTTGTGAAGGTCACTTTAAAGCCCAACTACCCTTTGACTCACAAATCAGTTCTGGGAATTTTTCTTAAGGAAAAATCATAGATTTGCACAAAGCTTGAATGTGAAAGCTTATGAATGTCTTTATTACAACAATGTTTATCACTCAAATTTGGAAAAATCTAACTTTCCAAAGATCATGGAATATCCATGTAATGAAATTCTATATAGACATTTAAAAAACTTTGAAAAAATATTTAAAGATACGGAAATACTTATGGTTTAGTGTTATACATAAATAAGCAGATAATAAAGTAGCATATCTAGAATTAATTGTCAGAATTGCCTAAAACATACATACATATTTGATTGTAAAGAAATAAACTCAAAAGTTAATAATTATCTCCAGATAGGGTGATTTTAAATTTCTTTGTACCTTCCTGAATTTTTATAGTTTTATATGTTCTACACTAAATGTGTATTACTTTGTAATTAGAATATAAAATGTTTTCCTCATTTTTTTCTCTTAACAGCAAAAATATAGTTTGTATATACATTGAACTAATTAATCACTACATTATAGGAAATTAATTAAATTAAATAACAATAGGTAAACATAAAGTTAACTTACCATATAGATCTGGCTTTAACTTCTTAAATTTAAATAAATTCCTCCCAACAGATTTCTCTACCAACTAGCTCCAATTTTTACTAGCTGATTTGT
Organism: Lepilemur ruficaudatus; assembly: GCA_963574885.1. Lineage (NCBI taxonomy): Eukaryota > Metazoa > Chordata > Mammalia > Primates > Lepilemuridae > Lepilemur > Lepilemur ruficaudatus. Next base: position 36,126 of record CAUYRT010030344.1, read on the forward strand.
TTTTTTTCCTGAAGCAGTCCAGTGATTCTTAGTAAATCAAAATGAAATTCCAAGACAGACAAGGAATGAAACATGCAAGGGAAGCTGGCCTTGGTGCTATGCAGTGATGGAAACCATGAATATAAATAGATGGAGCGCTGGGCAGGCGGATAATGGGAGAGGGAATTGCTATTCAGATGACAGCTGCCAACTCCCCCTCCCTGGGCTGTTACTCCCCCGCTGCCACCCTCTTCTCCCGGCCTTGAGTCTCAGCCCGCTGGAACGCTGTGGTGCATGTAGCCTCCATGGTGTTCTCACACTCCAAAAGCACAGAGGATAAAAGGCCACTCTGTGTTGAAAGCTGTGCCTCATAGAGTCACAACAGTGCTAAAAGTGCTTAAAAATACGTTACTACTTTTCATATCAATCGCAGCGTTTGCCAAGCTACTCCCCAGTCTACTGGGAGGTACAAGGATGGGCATTGTTTAATTGGCTTTGGGAATCTGATGAGCTGTTTGAGACCTTTAATTAGAGGAGCTGTTGGAATAAGCGTGCGATGTGTGTGTTAGGGAGGGGTGGGCTGGTTTGCCCTGATCTTGGTCATCCCTTTGCAAATGCATCTTTGGACAAATTTAAAGGAAAGAAGTTAGAACTCACTTCTTACTCAAAGAAAGTTTAAGGTAGTGGTACCCTAAGTTTTGTCCATGTACTAATCTCTTTAAATACAAATACCACAATACCACTTAATAATGTTTAAATTGTTTTCTCAGTGCCAACACTTTCTCATCTAGGCCAATAGAGAAAAGCCTGCTTTGTAGTAATGGGGGTCTCATACTCAAATGCGTTTGTCAGGTAGATAAAGAGGCCATTGGTGCTGGGTACAAGGACTATTTAAAAGGGGTAGTTACTCAGCTCTAGTAGCAATTGCTATGAAGGGATAAAGACCTAATATTGCTGGATCTTCTGATTTTTCAAGAATAACTGGAAGTCTAGATTTTTAGGTGAAATCTGTGTTTTTTTTAAAGATGGACAACTAAAAAGAAAAATCAATGTTTTCTATAAGCAGACAAAACATATCTGTGGGCCAAAATAGGCCCATGGACTGCTGCTGGCTTGCAACCTCTGATTCATAAAAAACAAGATTTTAACACAGAATTTTAAAGTGCATTTTAAAGCACACTAAATTTATCTGTATATACATAAATTACCATCCAATAAATAGAGTAGAAAGGAATCATGAATTTGAATTCTAAGCTGCCTGACCAATTTACCCTAATTAAGCTCCTAAAATCATTTTTGGATCTGTTTTCCTCCTTTAATTAAAATAAGAATAATGTACTAGTGTTTTACAATTCAAATATTTTACCCCAAAAGGCAAAATGCATTTATTTTTGCACCTCAGAGCTACTGCTGGTATATTTCTTTTATGTGTGAAAAGACTGAGGAACAAAGAAAAATCATGTATAAGCCAGATGATGAGGCTCGAACCCAAAAGCCTGTCTCTTTGTGATTCAACAATCAAATAAAAACCTTCTCTAAATCAACCCTTTAGGCCCATGAACCAAATCATCATGTAAACGAATTACTTTTTATAATAGTGCCAGTAAAATGAACTCAGGTTCTCATTTAAAACTCATGGAAAGGAAATGTGTCAGGTTGAGACACCTTTATCTACCTTTAACAAATGGAATATTAATCACATCTAATCCAACGTACATTTTAAGATGAGTAACTCAAACATTCACAGGGCTGTCCAATTTAATGAAGAGTCTCAATTTCCTAGGACTGAAACTTTAATATTTATTAATTTGCTTTCCACACATGCCATTTCTCATTAGAATGGCAACTTCTGGTTTGTGAGGGAAATGAGTCATTCTGTGCAACTACCCCGCCTTCTGAAGGACAAGTCAAAGTAGGAGATGAATGGCATTTTTTTTTCCTGCATCAGTAGAGGAAAACAGTATATTCTAATACTGAAGGATCTCAACTTTGGTGTATCATTTTTTCTACATATTGTTTGCAACTTTCAGAACCTTTTTCTATATTAATATAAACTAGAATTATAATTTTGTCATTAAGTTTTATGTCAAGATGATATAGAATATACAGATATCACTAAATGTTTATGAATTTTTCATTTAAAATCACCTTTCAATTAGTCTTAGACAAAGATAGTCTCAAGTTAGATTTCTGTTTTTCATACCTAACTGCACCTCAAATTCTGTGACACGTTTGACCAGACCTCAGAACTGTATAAATAATGGTTAAATATTTCCATTAAGGTAAGTAATAGCAGAAACCAGAAATCCAAAATTGAGGTGCCCGATTCACTTTAATTGAGTCTGGTTCACCTTCTTTAGTTTCTTTCTTTCTATGTCTCCAATTCCCTCTACTGAGAGAAAAATAAAACAAAACTGTGACTTATAGCTACATATGGTATCTTGTGAGAAATGCAAAATTCCTTTGCAAAGTTGCCTTACTGTGCTGTCCAAATTACAGAAAGCACAAACAGGTGTCCTCATTTAGCAGCAAAAAACAAGTCATCATTTACGACTCCAACTACAACAATAGGACCTTTCAAAAAGCATTATTTGTGAGATAGGAATCTTGTTGAACAAAGTAATGTACTTCCAGCAGGGGAAAGTCTGAGAATTGATAATATTAGGAAAGACTTTTATTTGTTTGCTTGACAAAAAGAGAAGTTACTAGGCAAAAGAAATTTTTACAATGACAGTTTGAATTTTACCTACAGTCCCTGATGCTCTTTCAGGGAAAACACACCCTCAACAAAAAGGGCAAAGACTGGAATCTGGCCCTGCTTGTCCTTCCCTCTCCTGCCACCAATTCAGCCCTCTTATTTCTTCCATACACACACCATCACTCTCCCTACCAATTTGGTAGATCTCCAGTTTCCAATTATGATTTGCTAAGCATAGTGCTGCAAGCTCTACTTTCATACTTCACTGCCTATCAGATCAAATGAGATAATGAGATAATTCTCTATTTCAAACCCACAACAACCTTTGTATCTGCAAGTCCAGCCGCATAGGACCAAGAACTCTCTTGGTAGTCATTGATCCGGGTTTCCTATACAACATCAAACCAAATCATACTTACACACTCTAATTCCAACTATCTCTTCCCTACTCAAATGCTTATTTTAGGATTTAATTTACCCTTCACCTTTCCCCTAGAGTTCAGGGACTAGACAGTTAACTCTTTAACTTGTCATCATATGTTCAGCATTTTATCTCTGAGTAACTCAAAAAGTATAGCATATCCCATACTGGATTAAAGGTATGCATGAGAAAGGGTTTTAAAAATGAAAATAAACACCCTTCAGCCAGCTGATGTCTGTTGTATGCAGACTCTCCTCCAGAGATGGCCAAATACATGCCATGTGTCTCACCTCTCCCCAGGTGCACAGCTGGGGCAGCCATCAGCCAATCAGATAGAGGCTTTCTCTGGCTTCAGAATCATTCTTAACACAGCCTCTCTAGGCAGCCACTACTTACTTGCTCTTCAGACTTGCTTCTTTGGATGAAAAGACTTTGTCATGTGTCCTCCAAACCTTCAATCCACCAGCATGCCAAAACTAAATTCTTACAGATGGGAGCATCTTCCTTCCTCCATCCTTAGTCTCTTTAGTGTTTCTAAAGAGACTATCAGGGGGAAGGAGGCACATATCTCTTTTTATCTACTATTTAACTTAAGCGCTAAGACCAGCAATTCTAAAACATGCTGTCAGCCCTTTGTGACCAAGTCCTCCATTGTCCTGTTCATCTCCCTGCTGAATTCTTAGCAACCTCCCTCAGAGATCTGTGGACCTTTTTTTTGGTGGTGTGGAGTTGAGGGTATAAATGTGAGTCATTTCGGACGTGAGAGGAGCTGACCCCATCCATTCCCCATTCAGTGAAGTGGAAGCAGCCTCCAGCATCTAATTCTTTAGGAATAAAGAGCGAGGGGCGATTAAACTGGAGAGACAGCGCGATATATACCACATACATGTGTCGTGTAAGAACCAGAAGGAAAAAGGAGGGCGGGGAGTTGAAAAAGTTTCATCCTGCCTGTGCAAGGTACCTAAATTTTACTAGAGGAAAAATTGGCCACAAATGTCAAATCTAGTAACTTTTTATTTCAAGTTCTTGTCATTTTCCCCATCTGCTCCAACCAGAGCCCATGTGCCCTAAAGGGCCAAGATAAGACCAAGTAACAGGGCCTTCAACTTTTCTCAAATTAACAAGCTGCCATAATAAAATGAAAACCAAAGTAGAGGCTGATCCCACTCTGCAGGCTGCCAGGAAGAGCTTGCCACTGTGGCCAGAAGGCGGCCCTGCCTTCTCCCTGCAGCAGTCCTTGCCTTCCTTGGCTCAGCTGCATGGGTCAGCTCTCCTGTGCTCTGGCCTCCTCTTCCTGCTTACTTTGCCCCAGATTCTGACTTGAGCCTTGCTAGAAACACTGATTAGTCCTCTGTAAAGTTCAGCTGTCTGGTGGCACCAGAATCATATAATAATCAGTGTAGTGGACCCTGTAATGTGCTCCCCAGATTCCTTTAAACAGGATGTTTTTCTCCCAGTTGTTGGGAGTGTTAGAGGCTGACACCTCTCAAGGAAGCATCCTTGGCTGGAGAGAACCCCTCACTGGAGGGAGTTTGCTCCCCCTGGGTGTTGGACAACCCATAATGACTGGCTGATGGAGAGACATTAAGGCCTAGCCCCTTTGCCTTAACTGTGGGACAGCTCTTCAGGATGTGCGAACTCCAGAGCCCACTATGCATCACACTCATCTCCTTCTGCCCAGTTCTGTGCTCTCATTTCCCTGCCAGGCCTTGTTGCCATGAAGTCCCCAGTAAACCTCCTACATGCAAATCTCAGGGTCTCAGAGTGTAGTTCTTGGAGAACTGAACTGCAATGATCAGAAACTATGTCCACATAGTGCTTCATTATGCTCTGCTCAACTTTAAATCCGTACATTGCTTACGGACATCCTAACCATGCATCGACCAAATTTAGATTTCGGTATCCAGCAGACGCATGAAGACATGGCCAGGCTTCCCACCAGCCCAGTGAAAACAACTCTACTGCAGGCTTTGCACCATAATTTTAAAAGATGCAGTCTTCATTTTGCATGGTTCAGTCCATTTCAGTGACCACAGTTTAGTTAAATGATACCAATCTGACAACAACCCAATTCAAATTTCAGTATTTTTCAGGATATTATATTGGTAATTGAAAGAAGTACACTTTTCAGCCCATGTTACTATGTAAATAACAGATGTGCATCATGGCTAGTGGTCAATCACATCACTCCTTTCAAAGTCTGTTGGGGACTGGTCTGGTCACTGCACACACCTGGGCAATGTACACAGAGCTAGAGCCACTAGCGTGGCCCCTGGGACTTGGGGAGATGGAGGAAGGACAGCAAGAAAGCAGGAACCTTTGGCCAGAGGGTGGTAATGGCAGGCCTCCTCCTTGACTGTCACGAGTCCTGAAAGGGATCAGGGGCTTAGAAGGGTCCTACGAGTGTGTTAATTCATCCACCTTCAGCACAGGAAAGGTCAGACCAATATCAAACCTCAAACCCCATGTATTAGTTTCCTCTCCCTTCTGTAACAAATTACCATACACTTAGTGGCTTCAAACAACACAAATTTATCTTACTGTGCGGAGGTCAGGAGTCTACAGTAGGTGGCAGGGCTGTGTTCCTGCTGGGGATCTGGGGGAGAATCCATTTTCTTGCCTTTTCTAGCTCTCCAAGGCTGCCCGTATTCCTTGCTTTGTGGCCCTGCCTCCCTCCAACTTCTGCTTCTGCCATTGCATCTGCTCAGGCTGTCACCTGCCTGCCTCCCTCTCAGAAGGACCCTGTGATGACCTTGGGCTCAGGCTAATAATCTAGGATAATCATCCATCTCAATATCTTTAACATAATCATATATACAAAATACCTTTTGACATGTAAGGCAACATATTTATTGGCTTTATGGACTAGAATGTGGACATCTTGGGGAGGGCCATTATTTTATCTACTACACTCTATCGTGTTTTTCCAAATGACTGGTGTTCTCAAGGACAGTGTCCTGCATTAGGCTGCAGGAATAACAAAGCTGCCTGCAAACATCTGTGTGTATACCTAGGCCCCCTAGGAAACAGCAAGAGTGAAGGAATGATTCAGCCTGGTGTTTCTGACCTTAAATTAGCTTTTTCCAAAGGGCTGCTCCCTAGATTAGATACATTCTACATTAAAAAGTACCACTTTCCAATAAGTGTGGGAAGCACTGTATGTACATTCTCCCTCTTGGACACTCAGAATGCATATTAGTACAACAATGGTCCTGAGATATCCTGCAGTAAAGAAATCTCTGGCTGCTTGCTTAACTCTGAGTTTTCTTTTTTTTTTTTATTTCAGGAAATTATTAACTCTGAGCTTTCTAAATTTATTTTCACATAATATTTCATGGAACACTTTGGGAATGCTGCACTAGGTTACATTCCAACTCTGGCCAATGCTATATAAACAGCTCTGCAGGAAGCCTTCAGACTTCTCAGGCTCCTCCTAAGACCCTAAACCATGAAACTCTCCTGCCAACACCAGTCCTATTAATGTCTTAGAGGGAGTGGTTTCTTCACTTGCACTAGCCCTCAGGTGCACTTTGGCAAAACCGGAAACTGCCTATTGATTCCACTGTGCAAAGTATATGAAGTGACACATTCTTCAGGTGTCTCAGTTCTGCCTGGAGACTCATTTCCTGGAGAGCCATTTATTGTCTCTCTTCCTTCTTCTTGACTCTAGCTCTTAAAACTAAAGGGAAAAAAAATGACCAGGAAATAATATGTCACCAAATACATTCACAGGCTTTTACCTGCTCTCTTTCCTATCAAATTAAATACTTGGGCAGATTGCCACATGAGAACTAAAACATTTTCTTCATTCAGCAAATGGGCTCCTACTATCAAAACAGAGAAGAGCTCACACATTGCCTTATTGTTGGTGTGTTCCAGGCTGCAGCCCTGGATCACTACTGCAGAAAGATGTTTGACTCATCACAGTCTTTCTCAGGAATCACTGCAAGTCTTCGAGGAACCATGGCATCTCAACCAGAAGGAAAATTTGAGATCACTCATTTAATTTTCTTCTGGAATCCTAAAATCTTCTTTCAATATTTCTTCATTAAGAGGCTCTTCATGTTTCACACATTTTACAACCATCATCTACCTTTCAACTACTATTCACTTGAACAAATCCTCTGTCCAAGAGGAACAGGTAACTTGCCAGGCCTACACAGGCTATGAGGCTCTTCCCTGTGCCTAAAATGCCTCTTCTCATCCACACACATTTTTCATCATCATAATAGCCAATATTTATTATATGTGTCCATATTCCATATGGTTGGCACTATGCCAGTCCCTTTAATGATGTCACCTTATTTAACCTTGACCCATCCTATGACGTAGTATAGCTACTCTATAGACAAACAAAATCATTTACTGAGTTTTACTGTATTTACTGATACCATTTACTGTGTGCCACATTTGAGACACTATGCTAAGTGCTTTCCATTTTTATCATCACGTCTATGAGTACATGTTATGATTCCTCTTTCACAGATAAAGAAATGGAAGTTTCTATACAGTGAGAAATCACCCCTGGTCACACAGCTAGTAAGTGGCGGAGCTGGGATCTCAACCCATGAATACCTTATATTTACCCTTCACGCCCTCCTTCTTATTCTCTTTCCAGCCAATGGGCTCTTCTGTGTATCTCTGAATTCACAGAGCACTTATTCATCATCCCACTCTTGTTACTTGTCATATTCTGCACTGTAGTTACGTTTTCCTCACTGGGCATCTCTTATCCTACCTTGTATCCCTTAGCATGCTGCTCACAACATACCCTCTATAAACATGAACTGGTCTAGAACAAGTCTTCCTACAGCAACCAGGACTGGTGTGAAAATCTGTTTTTGATGAAGGGTTTCTAGGTCTCAGCCAATTTCCTGGTTATTTCAGGAAACAGTTATACAATGGCAATGAGTGGAAATTAAACGAAATAATTTGTCCCTTGATGTGTCTTCTAACAGCTACCATAGCAGAGAGCAATTTAGGCTGAGTCCCCTCAGATTTATTGGTGAGGCCCAGGTTGAAAGAATCTCTATGAGTCAGAGTTGCATATCCAACATCTAGCAAAGTGCCTAGCACAAAATAGGTGCTCAAAAAAATGTCTTTTGAACAATGATCAGTTATAAGCAAAATCATTTCTTATAGACTGAGCATTTAGAAACAGTAATCTCCTTTCACCTCTGAACTGATTCTTAGAAATCATTCACCTAGAAGGTTTAAGTTCTTCAAGCAATTAAGGCTGATGATGTTAATAATACAATCTTTCTTTTGAGATGTATTTGGTACACTGATGAGTTTGTTTTTCAAGAATTCAAGGTTAGCTGTTAAGTTTTTGTTTGTTTGTTTGTTTGTTTTTAAAGAGTTCAAGGTTAGCTGTTAAGTCAGAAGTTAAGAGGAGACAGAGAATTACTAAGGAGCTCCAACCAAGAGCCCTGTACCATTTTGGGGGACCAAAGGAACACACTTGGGAAATATGACTTTCTCTGTACATTAATATGTATTCAGGATATTCAAATCCTGTGAACAAGTTCCTAAAGAAACCATTTCACTAATAATACCTTTTAGCTAAAGCACACTATCTTTTGACTGAGTCTCTTGAACTCTCAGTACTAAATGTTGATGTTCTACAAACAACAAATCATAAGATCTGAAATGAAAATGTTTTTCAAAGTATCACATTAAAAAACACAAGGCTCATTCAGAACCATTTCATCCACTCAGCCATCAGGTGCTTCTCCATGGGCTGAGGAAATCCACGTGCAGGGACTTCCCAAAAAGCCCTGGCAGGATTTGGGGGAGAATGAAGGGGTAGGAACTCTGGGAACACATCTGAGGCACTTCTAGGAAAATAAAATCACAGAAGGGCCTATATCATCAAATGCAAGAAATCAAAACTCTTATTTTTTCATTTTAAAGGCCATTTTTCTAAAACTAAATAAAGTACATTAAAGTATATTAAAATATTAACCCATACAAAAAACAATGAGGGAGATAAGGTATTACTTACCCCTAATTAATGCAAATAGAAAATCAAATGGAGTCTCAGATGGGAAGGCTGTAAAACTATGCTGAGTTTTGCCCCCAGACAGCTCTTTGCAAAGAGGAACAATATTAATGTGGATGCTTAAAACAATACAGCAAATCACCTGTTCTAAACGTATGAAGAAAATGGGGCCCATTGAGGCTGATTCCCAAGGTCAAACACTTCATTAGAACAGAACCAAGGTCTCCTAAAACTCTAATCTTTCCGCTACTCCAGGGAAAACAAACAGCCCCAGTTCTAGCTGATCAGTTGTGGATAGTGGTTCTTACCTGAAGAAAGCCAGGTCTGGGCTTAGCAAGACTGAATGCTATGATCAGGAAGTGATGTCTGTCCTGGTATTGCGATAAGAGTGGTAATACATGAGCTGCGGATCTGCATCTCTCCAGAATATCATGCTACACAATCTGAGTCTACCGAAAAGCCATCAAGATTGTGGAGTGACTAACTCAAATGTCTTTAGTTTTCCTAATGCTCATTATTCACGTAAGAGATAAATTTATTCATCTAATAAAAATATACAAATATATACACACACATTAAGAGATGGTATGAATGTCATAATTTTAATGCCAAGCCTTAGCCTCCACATACATTTGCTACAGGAAGGAAGAGAGGGAGGGAGAGAGGGAAAGAAGAAATGAGAGAGGGAGGGACAAAGGGAAGGAAGGAAGGAGAGAGATGGAAGGAAGAGGGTGGGAGGGATAGATGGAGAAAGGAAGTTCCTCAAATACTTAGAGTTCCCCAAATTTAAAGAAACATCAAATGAAGTCATCAGCCCCAGAAATTTATGTAACACCCTTTAGTGACAACATGCACTTTATTAACAACTGAATTTTCCATTCAATGGGATTTTAACCCATCTTCTGAAAAGAATAAACTTTACAATTTTAAGTGACTCATTTGATTAAAGCAAGAGGTTTATGTGGCAATAGAAAAGAGAAAGGGGAAGAAAACAAAAACAAAGGAGAGGGCAAAAGTCATTTTACAATATAAAAGATAGTTTTCTACACTACTTTTTTGTTTAAACCAAAGAAAACATTGAGATTATGATGTGATCATTGTTGCTGCCTATGTTGCCTAAGCAAAAGAGTAATTTTGTAATCCTGCATTGATACGTTCCACCTGAATTTGGATATTAGCTTTCTTCTACCATTATCTTATTTGTATGCTCTATTTAAATCAGTGATCCACAAAGTATGCTCCCGAAAACACTGGTTCCTCAGGACATTAAAATCACAATTTTTTTTTAAGTACATGATCAACTAAGCTTGTTATATCGTGGGTTAAACAAATTTAACAGGTATCTTGCTGCAAGATTTTAGAGGCTTTTCATATACTAGCATACACTGTGAGTCTAGATTAAACATATAAGGTTTTCTAAATTTCTTTAATCACAAAATCCTTCTTTTGTGGAGTTTCTGGCAAAATGAGTGTTTTACGGAACCAACTTTGAGAAAATAGATTTGAACACTTCTGTACCTCAAGATGCTATGTGGAAAATCATTCCATCCCCTCTTTTAATTACATGATGCTTCTGGTCCTGCCCACAGCCCGTCCCTGTGGCAGGACAGTCCAAGTTCCACAAGGCTCCGGCCCTGGGACGCTTCTCCAAGTCTGCTGCTGCGTGGAGACCTTGGCAGGCCCCAGCTCTTCCCTCTTCTCACAGAGACAGCAGTGCCTTTTCCTCCCTTAGCCACAGAAGCCAGAAATGAATTCCAGCCACACCCTGGAATTATATTTGCCTGGTCCCCCAGGTCAGGTCAACTGCAGGGACTCATTAACAGCCTCCAGTGTCTAAACTGACCACATGGACAGCAAAAGGATCTCACTCTCCACAGGCAGAGAAAAGAGCCCATGTGTGTTTAACTCATTTGGTCAGAAGCCAGGAGTCTCTAAGTATTTCTCGAAAATGCTATTTTTGAGAGGTTAGGGTTGTGATGTTATTAGGTGACAAATTTTCTTCTTTATTTGGAAAAAAACAAAAAAGAAAAACACGATATACTCAAGACGCCTATTTTATACTTAAACAACAATTTAACAGAAAATCAGGCAGACTTTAGCTCTGTGTGAACTTTGCCAAAGTTATATAACTTTTTGCAGCCTTGGTTCTTCAACTGTAAAAAGGGGATAAAAATATTCACCCCGCAGCATTCTTTTGGTGATAAAGTGAAATAATACATGCCCTGGTATCACTATGCTTGCTGCCTGGTTAATGCCTAGCACAGTATTATTTCAGGATGGTACTGCAGGATCTTCTCCTACATGTCAGTCCCCATGGGAAATAAGTGCCATGGGTTCTATTTTTTAAAGAAAGCAAATGACAGTACCTTTCTAGCCAAAACAGATTTCTTGTAAGGAAAGTATGCTTACAAGATAGCAAATGAATCATCTTCTTATTTGTATATCCTTGAAAAAATATTTACGTCTTTTATTTCAACAGTGCTTCTTTTCCTACTCTTCAGAAAAGAAAACAGACCCAATAGAAAGCTGCTTATGGCTGACAACTCCAATTCTCTCCAAAGGGATTTTTAACAATTTTTACTGGGCATCTACAATGTCCAGTGTCCCATCATACTAGCCCAAATCCCTGTGCCAACTCATACCAGTGCCAATGCATTTTGATTGCTAGACTGTTTTTCCAAATGGATCAGAAGCACAGCAGAGATGGGCTAACTGTTCACCAAACCATTCCCTCTCCTTCCTGGGCATGTGACTATATTTCCTGGCATCCCTTGCACTTAGCTGTGACTATGTGATGAAGTTCCCTCCAGTGAAGTTCCAGTGATATGACTAGAAGTGATGAAGTTCCAGTGATATGACTAGAAGTGATGTGTGCCCCTCTGAGCCCATATAACTTTCCCACAAACACTACATGCTCTTACCCCTTTGCCCCAGCTTGATGAAGATAAGCTCTGCAACCTTGGAAGCCACATGGACGATGCAGAGCCACAAGAGGGAATGTATCTGTGTCCTTGATCACTGCTTGAAAGAAAGCCAATTGCACCTCAAGTATCCTGCTCCAAACTTTACATGAGTGAGAAATGTTCCTACCATGTTTGGGTGTGTTTTTGACAGTAGCTGGTATCTGGAGCACTGGAAGCCCTGAGGGTTTTGCAGAACATTATGAGATTATTTGTAAAAATAATGAATCTAATCATTGTGTGTCAAATCAGACACTAGCTCATAAAATAATCAAAAAGTAAGATATCATTGTAGACTAAGTTCTCCTCTAGGTAAACCATCAGAAATGCCAAAAGTTTAAGAAAAATATTGCTCAAAACCTTGAAATATAGAAAATCCATTTTACTTATTTAATTTTTTCATGACACAAGAAATGCTGCTATTGCTTGGCTTCAGTGACAGGAACACTTTGGTCCAACCATATGAGACACTAGTGTTTCATGGGAGCATACATTGTGTCAGAGCATTAGTATAGACAGGCATTTCTGAGAATTAGATATTTATGAGGTTTTTTAAAAAACAAAATTGTAAAAGATTGGCATTGTCAGCTCTAGGCTTTCCTCTATATTTAGTAAGTAACAGATTAGGATCATGTTCTTAACTTCATAAATATATGATTATATTCCATTATGATTTGACTACAGATAATTATCCATGGTTTAAAGTGATCATGAAATATATTATTTTATTAAATGTTAGAATGTACAAGAATCTGCATTTATTCTGTGTACACATAGGAAATACACCAAGGGATACTCAGAAATTTAAGCCTCAAGCCAAACCTGAGAAGTTCAAGCCTCAACCCCAACTTAAGACCAATTAAGTAAATAATTAATACTTATATCATTGTCCAAAGTGTAAGGGACCTAACCTAGTTTAAGGCCATTCAGTCAAAGACTTAATGTCAAATGGGAATTCTTGCTGGTTATCAAAAAATGATCATGATAATGCAGTAAAGACCTTATAATCAAATGGATTATCAGTGGCACTTCTGGAAAACTGCCTTTGGTGACCACAGATGTTAGCCTGGACCCAAATACACCCTAAGTAACCTCTTAACAACATGTTGCCAATCAGTCCCATTCTTTCCATCTCCACTGCTCCCACCTTTGTCTAGACCACCACAACTCTCACCTGGCCTCCCTGCTTCCACTTTTGTCCCCTCTTCAAACTCTCTCCCCACAAGGTCCCCAAAGGGGTCTCTTTAAAGCATATGTCACCATACTATGCTCTTGCTCAAAACTCTTTCACGTGTTTTCATTGGTCTTAGAATAAAATTGGCACTCCATCATACCCTGCTATGCCCTACCCTCTCCCAACTTATCCTAGTACCAATATCTCCATCCCCTTCACTCCATCCCAACTAATCTCATTTGTGTCCCTTAAATATGCCAAGCTCTTTCTGAAATCAGGGCCTGTGAACTTGCTGTTCTCTCTGCCCGAAATTTCTCCCTCAAGCTCTTTATAGGGCTCACTGCTCTTCACCCTTCAGGTCTCACTTCACCCATCACCTCTCCCAGTGACTCTTTTGCCCTGTTTAGTGCCTTCATGGCACTTAAAAAAACCCTGTAATTTTTTATATACATTGTCAGAAAACCTGGATACTCTACGAGGACTTAGCTTTGTTGTTGCTTTATCTTTTGGATACTGTGAATATTTTAACAGATCATATTATCTCTTGGTTGTAGAAAGCCCAGGGACAGATTTGCAACCCTCTGCAATATTGACACTCGACATGATCATATGCATTCTTATGTCCTAACTGTTCCTCTGACTTCATCTTATTTTTTTACTCATTTTCCCTCAATTCTGATTTCTTTAACTAGTCATTATTCTCTTGTAGTATATATATTTCTGTAAGCTGTTTCAAATCCTCTGGGGAATGAAATAGACTATTAATGCATAGATACACACTGTGGATTTTACACCAAACCCTTTACCACCTTAGTCCTATAAAAAGACAATGCGACTTCAGACAGACCTGGGTTTGAATCCCCTTTCTGTAGATTTCTAGCTCTATGACCTTGGGTAAGTTGCTCAATATTTCTAGGCTTCCGTTTCCTCCTCTTTAAATTGAGGATAATAACATCTACATTGTATAGTAACTATGAGAATTAAACAGAATATATGTAAAGTGTTGGCACTTAGTAATTGTCAAATAAAAAGTATCTTTGATAATAATTAATAACTATACAGATTGTTACCAAAGAACATGTGAAGACAATGTGTGGCTGATCCTGTTGACAGACTTATGAGGACCGACACTAATATCAGCTGCTCATGCAGCACGTTCTCTCTAACAAAGACCTATGGTTACACGGTCACTTCCATGTTAGCTCAATGTCTAAAAGCCATTCTTTTCAACGTGCTGGAGATGTTGCAAGATCCTCTGCCCATTAAGGTTCCCAGCACCATATCCCCTGTCATGGATTGAACTGTGTCTTCCCAAAATCCTAACACCCCAATACCTATAATGTGACCTTATTTGCAAAAAGAGTCTTTGCACATGTAACCAAGTTAAGATAAGGTCATACTCCATTAGGATACGTGCTAAATTCAATGAGTAGTATCCTTATAAGAAGGCCATGTGAAGGGACACACAGATACATGGAGAATGTCATGTAACTATGGAGGCAGAGATGACACATCTAGAAACCATGAAACACCAAGGATGGCTAGCAAGCACCAGAAGCTAGAAGAGGGCAAGGAAAGACTCTTGCTTAGAGGCTTTGGAGGGAACATGACCCTGATGACACTGTGATTTTGGACTTCTATATACCAGAACTATGAGAGACTAAATTTCCATCGTTTAAAGCCATCCAGTTTGTGGTGATTTGGTATCGCAGCCCTAGGAAACTAATATGTCCCCCAACTCCTATATCTCCACCTGGAAGAAGTAAAGGAACTAAGCCAACTTTCAGTCCAGTTGACATCTGCCAAGGACTCCACAGATACATGCCTGGCAATAAAATGTGTTTCATGGGAGGCATACAAAGAATAGCCCAAAGAGTTTGACCTTAGCCTTTAATGAATTAATTCCCCTCTCTGAGCTTCATGTATCACATCAATAAGATCTAGGTCTAGATCAACAGTGGCAAAGGGAGCTCAGTTTGGAAGGGCTGCATTAGAGTGTTGTGTTGAGGAGAATTCTGTGGAGTCATCTGGGCAAAGAGATGGAGACAGATCAATCAATCAGAATACTCCATCTGTATCCTTCTCATGCCTCTCTGACCATCCTCTTCAGTTTCCTTTTCTGCTTCCCACTCTTTAAACACAAGAGATTCTTAGGGTTCTGACATTGGCCCACTTCTTTTCATACCCTATAAATTCTCCCTAGACAGAACCACTGATTCTTATGGTCTCAGCACCTATAGTTTCTGCAGATACTTTCTAATCTCTCTCTCCCATCTGCATTCATCTCCTGCCCTAGTCTAGACCCATACATCCAACTGCTGGATAGACATCTCTACTTGCCTATCCCATTGACAATCCAAAGAAACTCATCTACAACAGAACTCACCAGTTGCTCCCCTAAATGTGTTCCTCCTCCCACCTGCTATCTCCCAGTTAGTGGCACAACCGTACACCCAGCTAGAAAACTGAGCTTATCCCTAGCCTATTTTCTCTTTCTCACCCCTTCCCACTCCAAATTAATTGCTAAGACTTGCCAATCTTACTTCCTCAGTAATTCCCTCCTTCTCCATACCTGCTATCACTGTCCTAATTCAAACCCTCATCAGCCTTTTAAGGCTCAGCTTAGGTGTCACTACCTCCAGGAACCTACATTTGTCTTGTCTGCCCTTGTCTTCTTGGAATTTAGCACTGTGTCTAACACAGTAGGCAACAGATGATGATGATGATGATGACAATTATCATTTATTGACCACATATTATGTACAGGGCACTGTTCTCAGCACTTTACATCTCCACAATCACCCTTTGGGGTAGGTACTCTTATTATCCCTATTTACAGATAAAGCACAGAAACTTAGATTTGCTTACAGTTACACAGTTCTCTTAAGATGTAAAGTTGTTGAACTGATCTGATATTCAACTTAAATTAAAATATATTTATAAGGTAAAATACTGAAACACACATCTATTCACTGAATAAGTATTTAAAGAGTGTATGCTATGTGCTAAGCACTAGGGATACAACAGAGAACAAAGAAAAGAAACAAGTAAATAAATACATAAATAAATTAATTTCAGATACAGGGGAAAGTCTAGCTTCTCTCAGGAAACCCATTCTGAGTCACTTCTCAGGCCACCTGGGGGAAAGGGTATTGTCAGGAAGAAAGGAGACCCCTCCCCACTCTCCTTGGCTCTAGTAGATTATTCCCAGACACAATCCCCCACCCCCAGACATTGTGCAGATACTAAGGAAATCCTAAAACTTGCAGCATATGAATCCTTTGCCAGCCTAAGAAAAGCTCACTTAAACTTTTCCATAATAGTGCCTTTCTTTGTTCTTCATAAATGTCAAGAAACCTTATGACTACATGCAAGCTGATAGTAATTAAAAGAAGACATTGCCCTCTTCTTTGCAACATCAACTCCTTTTTAAATATTTATCCAAGACAAAAAGGCATTTCTGCCTATCACCCACTCCACTCTTATCTCTTCCTGACTATAGGCACTCTGGGATATAGTCTGGGAAGAAATCCACATCTACTCAGTGGGTAAAGGGAAGGCTTATTCAGGTAGTGACATCCATCTTTCACCCCTGCCATCTGAAATTCTTACTACCACTCCAGAAATAAAAGTTCCATTAGGGCTCAAAAGGACCCAGAGATACCAACAGGGGAATGAGGATGTGGATGGAGGCTGTCCCGGCAATCCTAAAACACAGAGTAGGTTTCACTGAGGGTGCATATTTACTTACTTAAATACTTATTTTATCCTGTTACCTTTCTTTTTGTCAGGGATCATTTTCTTTCTAAGAGCTCAAATTATTCTTGTGTAGGAAGTTACCATATATATAATCTTCAGCTGGGCTACAAAAGAGAACTGGGTATTAGTCTGTTCAGAGAGCCTCTCTGAAAGTGGTATGATAAAATGACAGCTATGGGGAGTATCTAGCACAATGAAGTGGCAATGTGGTGGTGGAGGAATGGTCTAGAGCCTCTCAGCAGTTTTGCTACACAGGATAATACCCGATCAGACTTGAGAACCATAAGAAATCACATGGCAGTTTTTGATTCAATAAACATTTACTGTCTCTATGTAAGAGATGCCATGGATACAAAACCAAATAAGAGACATTTCTAATCTGGAGGGGAAAATAGACGAACCAACCAAACAATACGAAACTGTGCGACATCACTAGAGTAGAGGTACAAAAGCGCTCGTGATCTAACCAGCCTTGGGGAATCCCAAAGAAAAACCATCAGCAGTAGCAGAGGACATTAAGTGGACACTTGAGTTGCCATCTACCGTTCTGTGAACTCCTCAATTTTCCCCAGCACCTGACTTTCTCCTCCTCATATCCCTACACAGAAAGAACTAAACTTCCAAATAACTTCCCTGTCATTGACACATGGCTTCATTACCTTTTCAGTTACCCAGCAAATAATCATGGAGCACCTACTATGTGCCAGGTGCTGTGACAGACTGGATATATCATAAGCCAAGTCTGCTGAGCCATCTATCCTGGGCCTCGTATCCATAAAGGGCTTACCATATACACTTTTTTATATCACCTCCAAATTATATTGCATATAAAGTCACAGAGATACACTTATAGGATTCAGCTTCAAAACATATCACAATTTTTACAATCCTGTTTTGGCCACTCAAAAAATACATATACAAGTCCTCCTACCCGCACCCATGAAAGTGATCCAGGTCTCTCTCAATCTCTGTGGGTCTTGCTGGGCATTTAAGAGAAGGCAGCAAACAAGCCAGTTGTTTGCCCTCACAGAACGTTCTGCTTAGTGGGGAGAAATATATCAAACAAGGACACATACCAAACTGGGAGGTATAGTTACCACACGGAAGGAGAGGGGCATGACGTGAGGCTGAGCTGTCAAGCAAACCTTTCACTTTCCCTGAAGTGCTTGAATTTTCACGATATTCACATATCCATTTATTCCCTGTGTACTCATTATCAGTTTCTACATCAGGTACATCGTTATGGTAAGAAGAGCCAAGAAAGGGACCAGAGGACCATGCTGGCCCCAGTGCAGAGACATTGAGAATGAGTGAGACACCAAGTTGCCAGAGCTGATGGGGTTGGTCTGGAGCTAAAATAGCCGCACACAGTGTTGTGGTGACCTGTGGGAAGTACTGCCAGTTCTGGATGCAAGTCTTCCCATCCCTGGGCTCTCTGCTGGCTCAATCACTTTCTGACCCCACAAATGAAATGCACTGAGTAACATGGATGATCAAAGTGTGACTCTCATCCTGGTTTAAAACTTGCCTTTTCAAGGACAGCAATAAATCTCACCAGCAGATGCCAAATGCCCCTCAGCTGAATCACAGCTATCTTGTCTAGACTGAAATGTCTCATCTCCAGTTTGTCAAGCAATCATGCCTTGCCCATTACTGTTAATCTTATAATCCACATGGACTCGACATGAATAACAGAGCAACCCCTGAATAACAGAGCAATCCCTACTAATCAGTTTCCCTCTGAGGAAAGCCTGATCACACATAAACGATCCCAGGACATGGGAGGGAGGTAAGAGCAGACATCATGGAAACAACATAGCACATCAATGCATATCCCACTAGTGACAGATTAGGCAGTTGTGACGAACACATTTAGGGATAAAAATGTTTCCTTACACTGCCATTATTTTCAATTTTCTGATTAAATTTTGAGATAATTCAGATGGCATGCCTTTTACAGAACAGAGGTATGACCAATCACTGATTGCTTCTAATCAGAGCAATTACGTGAGTGTACACGTACTTGTGTGTGTGTGCGTGTGTGTATGCTTATGTACTATTTTGCTTTAGTATGGCAGGTACCCTCTTGGGAGTGTGCACTGTTATTAGGGATACATGAGCAAGTGAAGCCAGCATGGAGAAATGCCATCAAATGCAACTCTGCAGGAGGAGAGGTAGCAGAGGAAAGGCTTCCTGCAGAGGGTGTCACGTCTGAGCTCTGTTCTGAGAGGTTGGTGGGAGATTGCATAGTATTAATATAGGGTTGCCGGATAAAATAAAGACACCCAGTTAAATGTGAATTTCAGACAAACAATGAATGACTTTTTAGTACAGATATGTCCCAAATATTGCATGGGTATTATATATTTTTATTTACTAAATCAGGCCATCCTTTTCTTTTGTCTTTTTTTTTTTTTTGAGACAGAGTTTCACTCTGTTGCCCGGGCTAGAGTGCCGTGGCGTCAGCCTAGCTCACAGCAACCTCGGACTCCTGGGCTCGAGCAATCCTTCTGCCTCAGTCTCCCGAGCAGCTGGGACTACAGGCATGCGCCACCACGCCTGGCTAATTTTTTCTACATTTTTAGTTGTCCAATTAATTTCTTTCTCTTTTTAGTAGAGACGGGGTCTTGCTCTTGCTCAGGCTGGTCTTGAACTCCTGACCTTGAGCGATCCTCCCGCCTCGACCTCCCAGAGTGCTAGGATCACAGGCGTGAGCCACCCACCGTGCCCAGTCCTAAATCAGGCAATCCTAATGGTAGGAGAAGGACAACCGTGAGTACCAACCATCTTTCCTTCTTTGTCATGAATATTGTCAACATTGGCATCTATTAACATTTAAAGCACATGAGAATGAGGTCCATACTATAGGAGAGACCTAAGAATTACTCCTCCTACCTAAAACTCTCAGAACACACCTGCTTCTTTAACCACCAGGCTCCTTGAAAGTGTGCACTATACTTTATTCCTCCTTCTTCAGGACCTAGGCCAGTGACTAGCATGTGGTAAATGCTGAAAATACATTTTTGAATAAATGAGAATATGACATGGAATAATAGTAAAGGGAGGAAATTTGGAGTCAGAGGGCTAAAATGACAAACCCTGCATGGCAGAAAATATGGGGAACTTCAAGATGGTTGACAATAGCCACATCTGCAGCTTCTTCCAACACCTGTGAGCAGAACTTCTTATAGTAAGGCAGTTGAACAATCTTTTAGCTTGGTTAGCTAAACTGAACTGTCTCAGACTAGTGCAAAGTTTACTAGCACCACAGGCAAGTTGCAGGGAGGTGGGAGAGTGTACTAAATAAATTAAGAGATCAACACTTATGCAATTATCTATTCAAAAAAATCCATAGTTAAGGAGGACAAGGCATTGTAAAAGTAAAACAGAATAAGCAGTTCTAATTGGAATAGTTCAAAAAGTTTTAGGCAGAAGTTATATGAAGTATGTAAGAAGGTATGGCCCTCAGAGATGCTTTGTACTTTATAGACTCTGCATGTGTGTGCATGTGTGTAATCATAAATACATGTATATGCATATAAACATATTTTTTAAATGAAAGCCTGCAAGAATAGTACTGTCCCACACATTTGTTATTCGTATTGACTAATTGGAATCGAACCTTAAGGAAAGTTTACATTTCCTTTTGAAATACTCTAGAGTGGAAATGTTTACGTAAATAAAGTACTACTGAGCCAATCTCAGATGTATAATGTTTCTTTTTTAAAGTATCTTCTTTTAAAAATAGTTTTGCATTATTAAATACTTTCTGTCCACATAAAACTTTAAAAAATCTAGGTCAGAAAAATATAAAAATAAAAACTACTCATCATTCTTCCAGTCAGATGACTCAAAATTTTTAGCATAAATATACTTCAAGATATTTTTCTGTACATATATGCATGTCTATATTTAACAAAAATGGTATCAGACTCTATATACTACCAGGTAAGCTTGTTTTTAAGCTACAAAGTATATCTATTCAAGGGACCAAATACATTCCCACATATAATTTTTAGTGCTTGCTAAAGTCTACTGATGGCTTACTTAACCAGATACCTGTTGCTCAATAGTTAAATTATTTTCCATTTTTCTGTGATAAATTTCCTTAGAGCTAAATTTTTAAGGACATCACCATTATTTCTTGGGAATAAATTCCTAGAGGGAGAATTGCTGAGTCAAAGATTATTCACATTTGTAAGGTTTCTGACCCATATCATCATTTTGTTTTCTAGGAAGGTTATATCAATCTACAATCCTATATAAAATACAATATTTTTCAAAGTTAGTCACCCCAAGAAATCTGTCTGTGAAATCAGAATATATACAGATAGAGCATGTAGAGTAATACATACAAGTTTTCTTTTCATAGGAAACCTAGCCAACTGATTTAGATAAGAACTTTTTAAGTCAAATTTTCAAAGTTTGCTATATTTGTGGAACTATGGCTTCTTACCATTCTCAAATGACTTTATTGAAAAAGAACGTATTTCTTTTCTTTAAGATGGTAAAATGAATTAGCCTTGTGTAATGACATCCCCTTTTACTTTATTGGAGAAAGGAATCCATTTGCCTTGACCATAATCAGAAGATTATTTGGTCAAACAAAACAAAAACCATAAATGGTGGATAGCCATCATTACCACAGCAACATTGGTCCAGGTGTGAATTGGCTTGGTTAAAATGGGTGACCTCCTACTCATATATGTCCTCAGTGAAAAATACAGGAACAAACTAAAGCCTTTACAGAGTCCAGAACCACCAGGCAAGAAGGAATGATAACCAAGCAAAAGTTTTATAATACTGTCTACATTACATCTAAAAAAAAAAAAAAGAAAGAAAATAGAAAATGTATGATACTATAAGAGAGAAGCTTATGAAGCAGAAGAATATTCTCAAATATACAACCACCTAGAGGACTTCTAAGAACCCTATCAGAGGCATAGGAAATGCTAGCCAGAGATGGATTTCACTAACGGAAAGGACAGTTGGAGAATATCAACATTTTCTAATGGCAACAGAACACCAAACAGGGTTAGTTTTCTACTTGGTAAGCGCCATGCTAAATTGACCAACTCTGTTCTCCATCTTTTTGGAGATCCAGAAAATCAAACAAAAAGAGAAAATACTCAAATACAGAAGCTTAATTTAACAAGATCAGAAAAACATAAACTATATTATGCTCTGGTGACCTAGCAATCAAATAATCACAGTCATTTGGTCAACGTCTATGATTAACTCAATGAGAGAGGATGTTTGGCTATAGGGCCAGGTACCAAAAAAAAAAAAAATATTTTCATGAAGGATTACTCTCTCTTATGAAATAGAATTGGGTGAGTGTGTAAACAGAGTCACAGCTTTCAGCTTTCTGAAATACCCGCCATCAATCTTGTTATGATGATTCTTTCTTTAGTGGTGAGATGGATCATCCAGGCATCTAAGGTAATGCAATGCTAATGCTTTGCTCACTTTTCTCAAAACAAAACAAAACAAAACAAAAAGACAGCACTTCCAAAGTCAGTGCAGTCACCCAAAGCCTCACAGGCAAAGGAAAGGGGCTGCAACCCTGAGAACTGTAAAATGACCAATGAGAAAACTCCTCCTGCTGAAGATATTCAGGTATAAAGACACATGAAGGAGTACTTAAAACATCACTGTGGATTTTGGGTCTTGTGAATTTTTTAGCTCAGAAAAAAAAAATCACGCCCAAAGCCTGACATGATTCAGAAATGTTTGTGGCGTACTCTCCTTGTGGGTCTTTGCATTACTGGCATCCTATCTCTGGATTGTACCTTGCTGAATGTTCACCTGAGGAGAGTCACCCGGCAAAATCTGAGGCTTCTGAGCAGTGTGAGCAATTCATTTCCTGTGGAATGTCTAAGAGAAAACAAAGCTTTTGAGTTGCCCCAAGAGATTCTATCACACACCCAGTCTCTGAAAAGGGACCTCAAGGAAGCCTTCTATGAAATGTCCATACAGACCTTCAACATCTTCAGTCGATATATTTTTGAATCCACTTGGAAACAGAAACACCTGAAAGAAATCCAAATAGGACTTCATCAGCAGGCGGAGTACCTCAAACAATGCTTGGAGGAAGAGGAGAATGAAAACGAAGACATGAAAGAAATGGAAGAAGATGAGACAAAACACCCAGGAGCTAGGGTCTCCCGGGTGAGCATCCTAGAACTCTGGAGATATTTCAACAGGATAGTCAATTACCTGAAAGAAAAGAAATACAGTCACTGTGCCTGGGAGATCGTACAAGTAGAAATCAGAAGATGTCTCTACTACCTTCACAAATTCACAGCACTACTCTGAAGAAAATAAGGTATATTTTTAGAATTAAAATTCTATTTCCCTCCAAAATCTCCTTCTCCTTTTCCTCCTCCTTTGTCTTCTTTTTAAGGATTATTGTGCTGTCCTGTAAGCTTGTCCTCTGTCGGATTGGTGGTGGTTTATATAATGTCTGATGTCTCTGAAGCTTGGCCTTGGAACATCAGTCACCTTTCCCTCTCTAAGGACAGGCAAGGCCAACCCTCCCCTGGTGACCAAGATTCTTGTTAGAAAGTCCCTTAGGACAGGTTTAAAGGAGTATGATTCCCTCTCCATCTTCTGCTCTCTCTTCCTCTTCACTTTGGCCATTTTGAACTAGCTTTGCTCTACCACCTTTGAACTTCACCAAGATAATGACTAGAGGATATGGAGCAGAGAATGCTGCGAAATGTTAACATTTCAATGACTTAACCCTCTTGCTGCCAAGAATGTTTATTCTATGAAAGTTCAGCACATTAAAAGAGCTTATACAAGCTCCCAAGAGTCAATACTCTTCCTTTCCCCCACTCCTGCCCAGAGAAAAAAGGTTGACATTTCTGGCCCATTTGCTTCTCAGCTTGGTTTGTTTGAAATGATGCTGTTTGTAGAATGGTATTTTATTACTTTAAAAGAGTGAAGATCCATAATGAAGTAGGCTGGATGGTTGAATTGGATGACCATTAAGCTCTCATTTCACCTTTGAGAGCCTATGATTCTAATGCAGAGCACTCTTCATTCCCAATGTATATTGTTTAATTCCTATATCTAAAAGCATGGAAAATGCTGCAGAAAAGTAGTTCAGTATCTGTCATTCATTGCTTTTCATGTGTCTGAAATGCAATGCCTAGAGTCATAATATGGAAAAATTTTACAATAGATTTTCCTGGTTAGAAGACTATTTTTTCTGTCAGTTAATTAAACTAGCCATTCTAATAATATATGACCCTTTAATATCTTTTATCTTTTTACAAGTTATTTTATGCCTAGATTAACTAGATTATTTACTTTTCTTATATGGCCCTTTATCTGCATTAATTCACCACCTAGCTAAAATGAATTTTTCTCTTCCTCTCTCTCCTCTACCCCGTTTCAGAATTATATACCTTCAAGCAAGAATTAACAGAGACGGTGGCTACACAAATGCACAAAAGAGGGTGAAATGTACCTGCTTCTGTTCTTGGGAGGCCTCTCCTACTAATGCTATAGGGGGCATGCTGCCAAGCTGGTCAGACTCTAGGTTGTTCCAAGTGCAAGATTCAAATGGTAATTGTCAAAGAAAGAAAGTCTTATGACAAAAGTGAGGCAAATTTCCATCAAAAAGTTAGAAGAAATGTTTAAAAGAACGAGAACAAATTGTGGATCATAGTATATGAGTTATCAGCAGAAGTATCAGAAAATAAAATGAGTTGGTGTAATCCATTTAGTAAAAACAACTATCAACAGAGTTGTTGTTCCAAATGAAAAAAAAGCACTACAAGCTGTAAACGAGCCAGGACATGCAAGCGACTAAGCTGAAGATATATACTTGCTATTTTCCATGAATTTCTCTAATAATGCCTTTGCCTGGTCTCCCTAATAACTTTACTGGAATTATGTCAGTTATTTTAATCATTTGTGGTTGCAGTCTTGCTAAGTATTTGCTATGCAGGAGGGAAGAAAATGGCTAAGAAAGTTGAGTATTTCCAGTCAATACAGATTGTTCGATTGTGTGCCAGTGGTAGAAGTCAGAACAGTATGTTTTTATATAGAGCACATCTAATCAAAAGGAAAAGGAGAACGCCCCCACTGAAAAATAGGCAAGGACACTGACATCATCACAAAGGAAGAAATACAGACAGTATGAAAAATGTCTAATCTAACTTGATTTTAAAAACCCAATATAAGACAAGATACTCCCCTTCCATCAATATGCCAGAAATGAAAAAGAATGATAATATAGAATGTCAATGAGAAGTACAAGAAACAGATCTCCTTGTATATTGGTGGGGAGAGGGTAAGCTGGCAGACATTTCCTACACGACAATACAGCAATCTTAAATATTCTAAAGAGTGCATCAACCCCTTTGACTTAGCTATCATATCTGGAAGTTTATTCCAAGGAAATAATTAGATGAGGTTGTTCACTGGAGCCTTGTTTATAACAGCCTCCTCTCTCTTTCTTTTTTTCTTTCTTATTTTTTTTTTATTTTCACCTATCTGTATTTTCTATTTTTCCTACAATGATTTTTTGGGGAAGAATTTCTTTTTAATTCTAAAATTAAAGAAACCAAACAAGCTTATCTTCCCCTACAATTACCCTGTTTTCTCTCCTAGGGTAGACTGGGACAAGCATTGCCCTTTTACTTCATTAATGATGACTTTGGGTACTTCTTGAGCAATTCCTGTCCTTTTTGTTGCTGCTTCTGCTGCTGCTGCTACATTTCAGAGGAATCTTTGTTGGAGATCATTTTCATAATGAAATGTTTATAAAGTACCTTCTAGTTGTTCAAAGATTGTATTTTTTTTCTTTTATTGGTCCCACTGGTAATATCCAGAAATCACTGGAGAAAGTGCTCTGTGTGTCACATTCCTGACTTAGCAGTCTCATTTCTTTTTTGTTAAATGGAAACTCAAAAGTTCTGTTAACTTGTAGAGGCAAACAGTTTCCACTTAAAATGTTTGAATGGGTACATAGGTCACAAGTGTTCCTACATAAGCCTCCTACCTCCCCTGGGTTGGGGAGGGATCAAAAGCAGGAAAATAAGAGTATAATTGAGTCTCCTTGGAAGAGGCACTGATTGGGCTTCCCACAGAAAAAGCTGGCAACACCAGGTCAACTCATGGCTACGAGGAAATCTATCAATAGGTTCCAACAGGTGCACAGACTGGGCCTGCCCTCACTGTTAAGAGGACACTATGAGCACCACCTGGGGACTCTGCCTTCTCAGAGTGGCTACTTTGCTTTTTGCTCCAGTTCTTTAATAAATAATCTACAGTACACTCACGAAGAATGAACACAATGTGTCGATGTGTATGCATCTAACTTGTGCAGGGAAACAGGCCACCTATAATCTCACAGGCACACCCACAGGGGAACTCAGGGCCATCCCAAACCACCTGTTCACTGAGACGTGGAAGCGGGAACATTGCTCTGGCCGCGCGAGCATTGCACCCTTTGGGCCCTCTTTTTCTACGATGCAGAAAGAGAACTTGGGATTTTAACTTGGAGCCCTACGCAAAGTCAGAACTCCACGTTCATCCCCCAGTGAGCCACCACACCACTATTTCCAGGCAACGTCTCGAGGTTTCCTAGGTTATTTGCATCTCCATTCTGCGAGTTTCTGGCCTGCCCTCCTGCCCCTGGGAACTCGCAGACCCCAGAACCTCGGCTTTCTGCCTGCTAGGGGTGCCCTGACCCCCTCCCACTGCCCAGCAGCGGACCAGCCACAATGCCTTTAGCTAGAGATTGAAATCCTCCGGAACCAACCACAGGACACTGTGGATTGGGGCGGAACCTTGCTTCCACTCTCTCGAAAGCAGCACCCTTCTCGGATTTTTGCCCTTTGCGGCGCGCCTGGGATCAGATCTGAGAAATGTGCCCTGGGCCACAGGCAGCCGCGGAGGCGGGGAAGGAACAACTTTCCCTCCGCCCTCTAACCGCAAGGCCGGGTGGGGCGGCCTCGCTGGGGTCGGGCTCCTCTCCTTCCCCAGCTGGGATCCCCTACTGGAGCTGGCCCCGAGGCTGGAGTGTGGGCTGGGGGGACAGCGAGAGGGGCTTCCTTCTCTCCCCAAGCCCCGCCAGATGTTGGACAGGCAAACAATAGGGGAAACGCGGAGAAACAAAAGGCCATTCGCCACGATCTCTGTGGGCTGTGTGGCGGGGTCCCTGTGGGGAGGGCGTATGGGGGAGAGTCAGAAGAGGGGCGTGAGGGGCGATCCCGAGGGGTTTAGGGTCTCTGGTACTTGCCAGGCGCCAGGGGTCAGTTCTTTACCCTCCAGAGAGGGGTCCAAAGGTGGGAGGGGCAATCAAAGAAAAGTTGAAGGGTTTTCACCTTCTTCCCTAGTGCAGGCAAAGGAAGGGCTGAGATTCCAGATGTTTGACAGTTGTTGGCCCAAGAGTTCTGCAGGATTTGTGTGTCCTTTGTACACTCCCTACCTCCACGAAGCAGGAACAGCCCGGGGCGACCTGACTGTGCGGAGTTTCCCTGTGCAGCCCCGAGCCGAGTCTCCTCCCTCAGGATCCAGACGCCCAAGCGTGGTCCCCCTGCCCCGGGCGCACTTCTGCAAAAGTTTGTCTTCCCGCCACCCACAGCCCAGCACGCACCCTGCAGGCACCCGCGATTCGGAATGGGTTCGGGGACGGACCCGCACTCTGAAGGAAGGGGAATTTTATTGATTTATACCTTTTAAAATGAAGGCCACGGGTCCCGGGGTGGGAAGCGGACCCTTGTTCCTGCCGGGAAGTGCGCACGCGGAGCCGGCCAGAAGCCAAGGCGCCGGCAGCGGTCAGAAGCGGACTCCAGCCCCGGAAGCCCGCGGCCGGCCGGCGGGGGAGCGAGTCCACACCCCCCGCACCCTGTTGCACCCGTCCCCAGGTGCGCCCTGCACCCCTGCCCGCCTGGGGCGCTGCCTTCCCTCGCTTGGTTTTCACTCACCGTGGGGTTATTTCCTTCAGCCCAGGGCCCTGTCGGCTCCCTTCGCCGGGTCAGCGGCAGTCAGAGCGAGAGAAACAGGGTGAGCTCGGGGCAGGTGGGGCGACGCCTGCCAATCCACGCGAGGGGCTCTGCGGCCAGCGCGCGCGGTCCCAGCGAGCCAGGGGCGGCGGGCGCCGGGCTCCAGCTGCAGCCGCCGCCGCTCCAAAGCAGCCCCCACATGCACCCGGCGCGCCGCGCAGCCCGCCGGGGCTCGACTGTCGCGCGGGGACGCCGGGCGGGGACCCCTGGCGGCCGCCTGTGGAATGGCAGCTCCGTTGGGGAGAGAAGCCAGGTCGCCTTTAGGATCGTCTTCCCTCCGGAAAGAGATGGGACACGCGCAGTCTACCCGCGCTCCCAAGCTTTGGGAAGAGATACTGACCCTCTGGCGGGCCAGGGCTGCAAGGAAGATGTCGGATCAGAAAAGGTGTGTTTTGGGTCCACAACAGCCACTGCCAAGGCACCTAGAGAGGGGAAATGGCTTACCTTCTCCAGGATTTTCTGACCGTTGAAAAATGCCATAGGCGGCTTGACAGAGTGGAGCATTAATCATTGGAAAATACTTTAAGATTCTAGTGGATTTACTAGAACAAGCTGGGAATAATGAATAAACAAGGACTTCAAAGCCCAACCCACAGCCAGCCACTTTCTACCTGATCTTGGTCTACCCAAAACCTTTAAGCCTCAGTATTCTCTTCTGTAAATTGCTGGGAGCAACATCTACCTTACAGAGTGGTTGTTAAGGATAAGCAAATATAGAGAGTATTCTTAGTTTATAGTAAGTGTCATCAAATATGAGCTTCCTGACTTCCCAAGAAAAAGGACTGGGTTTTCCACAGCTTTCTAGTCCCCATATGACAGCATGTTAATGTATATTGATTGAGGAGTAGCAGATGACTAAGTACTGCATTTTACAATTCTTACCACACACTTTAAAGAGGCATGGGAATATATTGATTAGAAATTAGGATATGGGGAGGAAACATCCCTCCCCCAATAGAGACTTCCACAGCTACTGGTTTTGTGTGTGTGTGTTTTCAATACCAAGTCATCTCTGAGGGGACTGCCAGATACAAAAACACAACCACTAAGCAGTATTTCTATTCATCACTGAAGAATGCATCCTCATTTCCAAACTGCCCCATTTTTTAGACACGCCAACCCAGGTCACTGCATTTAAAGCTTCTTTTGTCCTTTTCACCTCTTGGCAATCAGAGAGCTCTTCATCATCAGAGGAATTAGGATGGAAGTGTCTCTTAATTACCTTCACTAGTCTTCTCTCACTCACTCGTCCCTAATTGGGAGAAGACTGTTGTCTGCCTAGGAATTCTCATTGTGTGATCTTTTCTTTCCCATCAATAAGAGAGGAAAACAAGGTTTCTTGTCTCAGAAACTAAAGCAGGACATTGAGATCCAACTTCTGCCCTTGGAGACAGGGCTCACCCATCAGGATGCAGATGAGCAGATCATGGTGGGGCTAAGAGGGCATTTAATTCTAACCAACAAACGTTAATGGAACTGTCTCTGCCTCTCTCCTTGGGTTTCAGCCCTGTCCACCCTCTGAGTAGCTCCTTCCCTGGGGAAGAGCGGTAAATCTGGTGATTGGGAGGGAGCCTTTGGTATTTCCTGGATAACTTTCACCAGGGAGTAGAGTCACCTACTCTCTGATCCAGCTTCTCTGCCTGTGACCAGGTGGCTGGAGGAGGGTATCTTAACCTTCAGAATCTTCTCTGAAGGGTGAACATTCTGGATGCAAGCCCCCCCTTGGTCCTCCTGGGATACCTCTCATTCCCCAACCCAGTCTTATTAGAGCCCTGCATAGGTGTTATACAGCAAATTTGACTCCATCATGAATGGAGCAAGGTACTGTTTCTCACTGGCTATTATTCCTTATGTGTATGCTTCTTTGCCTCTTTGGAAAAGAAATCTCAAGGCAAAGATGGAGGAAGGGGAATATTCAGGTACCAAAAATGCACCCAAACTGAACCAATCCTCTTTGTCAAACTAGCTCCCACTGCCACCTCAGTGAATAGCCACAACCTTTCAGTTGCTCAGGCCCCAAATCGTGGAATCATCTTTGCCTTTTCTCCTTTTGTATTCCATATCTGACTTCTCAGCAAATCTTGTTGCCTTTAAAAGATATCCAAAAGCAGGTCTCTTTCCACATTCCCACCTCTTCCACCCCCAGTTACTACCCTGGTCTAAGCCACAGATACCTTTAGCTTGAATCACTGCAATGGCCTTTTACCTGGTCTCCCTGCCTCAACCCTGCCCCCTGTGGTCTATTCTCAATAAGCAGCCAGTTTAATTCTGTTAAAATGCATGTCACATCATGTCACTCAAAATCCTCCTTTGACTTATCTTAGAGTAAAACCAAGCACAAACTGGCATCCTTTTATTTCTGACCTCATCTGCTATTATCCTTCCCATCACAAATGCCTCTCTAGCCACGATGCCTTCCTTGGTTCCCAGAAACACCAGGGAAGCTCCTACCACACAGCCTTGATACTTGCTGTGCCTTCTGCCAGGAATGGTCTTTCTGATCATGCAGAGACTTCGTGGCTTGCTGCCTCACTTCCTTCAGCTCATTGCTCAAAAATCACCAGATGTCTCCCTTTTCAAGCCCATTTAAAATTATAACCATCCTCTCCTCTGACACTCCCTATCCACATTTCTTGCTCCAATTTTCTCCTTAGAATTTATTGTCATCTGACATACTCTATATTTTACTTATTTTGTTTACTGCCTGTATTAGTTTTTTATGGCTACAAATTACCATAAACTCAGTGGCTTAAAGCAATATAAATTTGTTATCTTACAGTTCTGGAGGCTAGAAGTCCAGCACAGTCTCGTTGGGCTAAAATCAAGGTGTTAGCAGAGCTGCATTCCTTTTTAAAGTCTATAGAGAATTCATTTCCTTGTGTTTAACCACCTTCTAAAGGCCACCTGTAGTCATACTGCTCTGGACAACACTGCTCAGAGTTCAAGGGCTACTCAAACTAAATTTGATGAGAGGCTATTCCTATTCATTTTGGCTGAATCTGATAACCCACCATCATTGTGCTCATGAGTATGCTAATCGTAATTGTTAGCAGACATCCTTGAGTCCTTCCTTTTGTCCCAAGCAATGAGAGTTGACACATCTAGGTTTGTACCTAATACATTTTTAACAGTAAGGCACGTTTTCTCCTTACCTGCTTTGATTTTCTTTTTAAGACCCTGAGCAGTCATAGGGCTGGATAAATTGTCTCAATGCTTATGGGAGCTTCTGTGATAATAAAATTTATGTTAATGAACTATGGGTCCTGGAAATGAATGTGCATGGCTTTCCCTAAGCATTGACATCATGGCAATTCAAATAAGAGTGAATTTTTATATATATGTAAATGTGTGTGCATATGTATAAAAATGTGTGTGTATATATATGTGTGTATGTGTATGTATAAAGATATGTTTTAGAGATCATATATATCTTTTAACCAATTTCAAGCCATGACAAGAATCTATATATTATCTTAAAACATATTTTCTGCTAGCATAATTCTTAACATATAATGACATTAAATGTCTACAGTCATTTCCTCTGAAATCCACATTACATCAATCCCATTTTGTGGAAGTGGAATGAAGGCATAGAAAGGTCAGAACTGGAGAGCTGGGAAGAACCCGTATCATGGTTTAAAGCTGTATCAGTGACAGCTGAAGAAGATGATACAGTTTGGAATCATAATGGGCAGTTATACACTTTCCGTTCTATAGGAATAGAGCGAATGTTCTTTCTCAAGTTACTTATTAAATAATTTTATTGAAAAGAGACTGTGCTCTTTCTTCCTGCTTTTAGGATCTGTTTTAATTGTTCATAGTGACCCAATGCTCCTGTAGGTCTCCCTACCAGACTGTGTTTTTTCCTTCTTTAAAAATTAAATCTTTAATGAATGACTCTTCTCAAGATATGAGCCTGATGTTTTTGCTCTGGCTTAACAGCAGCCATGTGTGGTTTACTTGTGGTCTGCTGCAGTACTTTGAATAATGGAGAGGAATTCTCTCACCGTGAAACAGGTTGGCTTAGATATGATCCAAAAAGGGTTAGTTGCCAGGAGAAGCAGAGTGTAAGGTAGTCATGTCTAAAGGCACCACAGCCTGGACCCCCAAAATCAATTCTGGAGTGAGACTTTAGCACTTTTCACAAGTGGGAAAATCAGACCACTGTGTGCTCAATGGGATTGGGAGGTTGTGTGTGTGTGTGTGTGTGTACATATATATATAAAAGTGTGTGTGTGTGTGTATATGCACACACATTCTCAAAGCAATTACTACAGAAAGGCACAGAAAGATAGACAAGAGGCTAGTAGTGTCTCTTGTATACTTCCAACTTGCTATAACTTCCTTTCCTCCTTTAAGTAGAAAAATAATGAGAATCTCAAATAGACTTTCTCTATCTGAGAACACAGCCTAAATGCTTTTGTGATGGGTGCCCATTAACATCACCAACAAATGAGTCATTAATCGTCAATTGCCTTGTATGGCAAACAGAAAAAGTCTTTTATATCTCCTCAGCTCTCCTTGAACGTCTGTGGGAAAGAAATGAAGGAAGTAAATTTTTCTACTGTCAGATTGAAGGTAGCTTTTGATGATCTGGGAACTTCTCTAAACCACCCCCTGCCCTCCTGGCAGAGAAAATAAACAAGATTTTCCCTTTCACATCATAATTAAGGCAAGAAAGAGACAAAAGTGAGGGCATCGCTCATCCTGACTTTCTGTAGCCTCTAGCTGTTCTACCTATTCAGGACCCTATTTTCTCAAGGTTCTAATGAGGTTTGATATATTGCTCAATATTAATTTCCTCTTAAAAAGCTACTTCACCATTTGGAAAGCCCCTTGGATTGAATAATTATTGAATTTCCAAATGGCCTTGTGCTAGCCTCAATTGCGATAGTGTTTCATGTTCTCTCACATGAAAGAGATTCGCCTTGGGTATTTAACAGCCCTGATGATGCCTTTTCAGAGGAACAAATCTCTCTGAAAAGATTTTTGGAAAAGTTTCCATTACATTTTTTCCAAGCGTTGTTGCCTAATGCTCAACGGTCTCTGTGGAGATGAATCACTAACTTCCTTCCTTCCTTCATTTTTTCCTTCCTTTTCCCTCTTTTATCCTTCCCTTTCCCTCATTTCTCTCTTGCTCTGTTACCTTGTGCCAAAGAGAAAAATTTGCTTCCTTCATTTCTTTCCCACAGATATTCAAGGAGAGCTGAGGAGATATAAAAGATTTTTTCTGTGTTTGCCATACAAGGCAACTGAGGATTAATGACTCATTTGTTGGTGATGGTAATGGGCACCGATCACAAAAGCAGTTAGGCTGTGTTCTCAAATAGAGAAACTCTATTTGGGATCCTCATTATTTTTCTACGTAAAAGAGAAAGGGGAGTTATAGCAAGTTGGAAGCATACAAGAGACACTACTAGCCTCTTGTCTATCTTTCTGTCCCTTCTGTAGTAATTGCTTTGAGAGCACAACCTCTCAAACCCATCGAGCACACAGTGGTCTGATTTTCCCACTTGTGAAAATGCATCAAGATTTCTACCCAATGTCCCAGAAAAACAATTCTCCTTATTTAATAAAATTGGATTACACTTTCATTCCCTTCCCTAGTCTTTTTGTTTTCCTTTGTTCTTTTCTGTTTTTTTTTTTTTTTTCAGCAGATGCTAAACCAGGTTTTCATTTGAAGTTGCTCCTCACTACTGCTCCAACTGTTAGCACCAGAAGCCAAAAAGAAAGTATCCACGCTAAGAAGAGAGTCCTGGGGTTGGAAAGGAGCTCCATGATCCCGAGCCTCCAAGAAGGAGATGGAGGCCCAGACACACCAGACACACCAGTCACCAGTTTGAGGCTCATAGCTTGTTAGTGGCAGAGCCACTGTTACAACCCAGATCTTGTGACTTTCAATACAAGAATGTTTCTTGGTTTAGAAGTTGTTTTTCATTGTTGCAGTTGGCCTGTGATTATGTTACTCTTGCGAAAAGGCCATTTTATAGGTCAGTGCTTTGGAAAGGCTGTTTTTCCTTCCTTGGGTAGGCTGGGCACAGTGGCTCATGCCTGTAATCCTAGCACTCTGGGAGGCCGAGGCAGGCAGATCACTCAAGGTCAGGAGTTCGAAACCAGCCTGAGCGAGACCCCTGTCTCTACTAAAAATAGAAATTAATTGGCCAACTAAAAAAAAAAAAAATATATATATATATATATAATTAGCTGGGTATGGTGGTGCATGCCTGTAGTCCCAGCTACTTGGGAGGCTGAGGCAGAAGGACTGCTTGAGCCTAGGAGTGTGAGGTTGCTGTGAGCTAGGCTGACGCCACAGCACTCTAGTCCAGGCAACACAGTGAGACTCTGTCTCAAAAAAAAAAGAAAAAAGGAAGTGCTTTGCTTGTTCATTAGGCAATGCCCTGAATTCCTCTGATCCTCGAGCCCTTTCTCCTAGAAAACATGCTTGCCCACAGGATACCAAGTGTTTTTCCCAGGGCCCTGCTCCTGTTATATTGGATTTCTCTGGTCCACCACTCACACCACTACATAAGCCCATAGTAAAAGAGGAAAAGAAGACAAAGAAAAAGGAAACAAGAAGGGAAGGAAGGTGGGAACAAGAGAGGAAAGAAAGAAGGAAGAAAGGAAGGGAGCGAGGGAGATGTGTCAAAGATTAGCAGTGGTTCATATAGCAAAATTAATGACGAGATATGCCTTTGTTGCATTTTAGTACTTACATTGATATCTGTTATAAAGGAGTGATTTAAAAGTAATCTCCTTCCTTCCTCCCCTACTTACCCCCTGGTTATATTTCACTGAATCTTTTTCCTTGATGATGTAGAAATCTGGCATTATCTTTCTTTAAAAATTCATTCCTTTTGCGATGTTTGTTTGCCAACCACCCCTCTTTTATAATACCTGCAATTTCCCTGTTCCCTGGTTTGTTTTTGGAAATACATACCAAACACCCATTTCTTTCACCTTTGTCTTTTTGCCTCACGAGCAGTCTAGCTGAAATTTGTTGAGCCTGACCTCTATCAGCAGAACTGCTCAGCTGACCCATAGAGTCTTGAATAATAATAAGTGGTTGTGGTTTTAAGGTACTAAAGTTTGGAGTGATTTGTTATGCAATATTATTGTGGCAATGACTGATACAGATAATGGGGTGGTCTTGATGAATGAAAGAGTGCTGGCCCTTAAGTAAACACTCAATAAATGGTTGCTGGACTAGAATAAACCAACAGATAGATTAATACTCATCATAGGGTTTTGATTAAATATAGTACAGCCTAACAATGGAACAGGATACACTATTAAAAATGAGTGAAAAGTCAATGAGCTGACTGCTTAGGATCTGTGCATTTGTCTGCACATAAATCTATAAAGAAAGCATGTTTACAAAGCAGTATGTATCATATAATCCCATTTTTAATATTTAAAATATCTACATTGTATGTATTCCTAGGAAAGGATTTGGAAATATATATACTAAGATGCTGACAATGGTTCCCTGGATGGCATCCTGATAGGTAATTTTAATTTTTTTTTTCTATACTTCATTTGAAAACTTTCAGCTTTATTTTTATAATAATAAAGAAATAAGGTCATAAGACATATTTTTATTGAGTTCAAAACTCCTGGGGTGAGCTACCCTATTATGACATTTTCTCCTTCTTTCCCTAAAGCACGAGCTGTTTCTCAGAGGGCACACAGGGAGAGGGCAGGGAACACAATCGGGCTTTGTTGGACACCAAATGAATGTACTGAGCCCTTGCATTGTTCCAAAACAGTTCTGTGTGCTGAAGTTCAGCAGGGGCCAAATTCAACCTTGGTTGGAAATATGTGATTGTGCTGGCATTGGCAGAAACTGCAGATGGATCCTCTCCTGACTGTGGAGTGTTTGTGGAGACCTACCAAAGTGACCCTCCCATCAAGCGCAGGTAGCAATGGCACACCTGCCATGACCTCTTCTGTCTGCTATCTGTATCACTGCGTCACTTGCAGCCCTCCTCCCACATTGTCTTGGTGAAGAGTGCCTGGCTAGCAGCCCTTGCCCACCCCCTTTTCCTTCTGGCCCTAGCACTCTGCCCCAGCCCATGGGGTGCCAGCAGGCCCCAGTCACTTCAAGGGCCCCCTTCCAGGCCAAAATGTAGGTACATGATCCAAACAGCACCAATAGAGTTCTTCTCTGAGAATTTAGACATGGGGCCTGAGGTTACCAAGCAACAATGCCATAAGCCAGAGCTCTCTGCAGACATCCCCTTCTCACCTCTCTCAAATATGGGTGGACTTATCCGAACTATGGGAAAAAGAATCAGCAAGAGAAGCACAGATGAGAGAGACACAAAGAGAAAGTGTCAAAGTCATTGTTTAAATTCCTGCAACCAGTAGTGCCTGAAGCCAGTGCCAACCCTGGAATTCCTAGCTGCAAAAGTCAATGGATTCCCTTTTACTTAAGTTAGTTCAAAGTTGGGCTTCTGTTACTTGCCACAGTAAGAGTTCTAGTTAACAACATATAGGCAGCTGAGGGACAATCTCAGAATCATTAAGTACTGAAGGACCCTTGAGACCATTCTCAGCATCTAGTGCAGCTCCAGGGACTTACAGATAGAAGATATAGGGCAGGGAAGTAACATTTTTTTGAGCACTCATTATGTGTTAGGACCTGTGTTGGGCATTTTCACATAGACTAGCTCATCTCATCCTTCCAATGACCTTGGATGGCAGGTATTATCATCGCCATTTTAGAGATTGCAAAACTTGGCCAACGTTCACACAGAGCTTCTTTGGTGCTCTCAATCACGTTCTCTCTCTTTGTGTCCATCAGCCCTGTGGGATCAGTGTTAAGGGAGTAGGGCTTGATGCAGTAGATCTCCTTGGTGCCTTGAGTCACATCTCTTGACACATCTCTGATTTCAGTGCTTTTATGAAGCGCTCGTTTCCCAAATCTCAAGCATGTATGAGCCATCATTTCACTGTTTGCTTCGAGACTGTTTCCATAGATGCAGGAGCTTGCTCAGCCCAGGAGCAGGAAGTGTCCGTGCTGCAGCAGGGGAGGGCTAGTTAGAGCCCCAGAGACAACCAACGGAAAATGAGAGCCAGTGAATAAATACTCGAGACAGGCAATTATGGGAGGCATTCTGTATATTTCTTAGCAATCCAAGCAAAATTTAGCGCCAGTTACCTGAAATGGCCAGTTGCCAAATTTATCCATATATTGACTTTTCCTCCTTTGTGTTATGATCTGCCTGATCTCTCACTCCCGCTTCCTGGAATCACTTCCCAAATAAACTAACTGCACTCCTGTGTTTGTCTTAGGCTCTCACTTTGGTTCCTGGTAGAATGGAAATAAAGACCATCTTGTGTATCGACTAGTAGAGTAAAAGGTTATTGTTGTGAGGCATACAAGAAAATAAGCTCTGAGGCCGGGCGCAGTGGCTCACGCCTGTAATCCTAGCACTTTGGGAGGCCGAGGCGGGAGGATCACTCAAGGTCAGGAGTTTGAAACCAGTCTGAGCAAGAGCGAGACCCTGTCTCTACCAAAAATAGAAAGAAATTAATTGGACAACTAAAAATACATGTAAAAAATTAGCCAGGCATGGTGGCACATGCCTGTAGTCCCAGCTACTTGGGAGGCTGAGGCAGAAGGATCGCTTGAGCCCAGGAGTTTGAGGTTGCTGTAAGCTAGGCTGATGCCACAGCACTCTACAGCCTGGGCAACAGAGTGAGACTCTGTCTCAAAAAAAAAAAAAAAAAAGAAAAGAAGCTCTGGTTAAACCAGAGAGGGGCCCTGAAACAGAATAATTCCAAGCTAGGGAATCTATTAAGAAATATTCTCTAGGTAGAACTCCCTTTGAGAAAATATACTCAAAAGTGTGGATTAAACAGGTCTAGAAGGAAATACATCAAAATATTAACCATTTTTCTCTTCTGAGTAAAATGTCAATGGAAGTTCCCCAGATCTTCCTTCCTTCTCATGTAATCCACCAGTCTTGATCTGCCCCTGGAGAATCACAATTCCTTTTTTTTTTTTTTTGAGACAGAGTCTCGCTTTGTTGCCCAGGCTAGAGTGCTGTGACATTAGCCTAGCTCACAGCAACCTCAAACTCCTGGGCTCAAGCAATCCTACTGTCTCAGCCTTCCAAGCAGCTGGGACTACAAGTACTCGCCACCATGCCCGGCTAATTTTTTCTATGTATTTTTAGTTGTCCAGCTAATTTCTATTTTTTTAGTAGAGATGGGGTCTCACTCTTGCTCAGGCTGGTCTTGAACTCCTGAGCTCAAACGATCCACCCACCTCGGCCTCCCGGAGTGCTAGGATTACAGGTGTGAGCCACTGCATGTGCCCTGCTGAGAATCACAATTCTTGTCACTGATAGTGACCTTTTTTTTCTGCAACTCAAATTAGGTAGAACATACCTAGCCATTGTTCTCCACCTGGAAGGCAGTGCAGCATGTTAGTTCAGAGTATGGTGTGGGCAATGCAAGGTCAAGTTCTAGTCGGCTGGGTAACTAGGTGTGTCAGTCAGGTTTTGCTACAGAAACAACCCCCTGTGATGGTTAATTTTATTTTGTCAATTTGACTGGGTTCCAGGATGCCCAGATAACTGGTAAAATATTCTTTCTGGTTGTATCTGTGAAGATGTTTCTGGAAGAGATTAGCATTTGAATCAGTAGACTGAGTACAGAAGATCCCCCCTCACCACGTGGGAGGGCAGCATCCAATCCACGGAGGGCCCAGAGAACAAAAAGTCACAGCAAGAGTGAATTTGTGCTCTCACTGGTGCTGGGACATCCATCTTCTCTTGCCTTCTTGCCTTTGTACATCAGAGCTCATGGTTCTTGGGTCTTTGGACTCCAGGACTTATACTACACCAGGAAGCCCACCCTTCCAATATCTCCCGTTCCCTTTCTCAGGCCTTCACATCCAGACTGCATTACACCACTGTCCTCCCTGGTTCTCCAGCTCACAGACAGTAGGCTGTAAGACTTCTCAGCTTCCATAATCATGTGAGCCAATTCCCATAATAAACCTCTCTCTCTCTCTCTTCATGTATTATATGTGCAAAAGTTGCTCAGCATACTGGATTTTCCCCATCATAAGCGCTATTCTCTTAGGTTTCCTATATTGTTACTACACATCAGAAAGCAAATCCTCCTAAGGAAGCCTCGATGAAGTCTGGAAAGAACATCCATGTGGGAGTGAAAACTGGAGACTTGCTTGGGGGCTCCAGTGATGCCCTCTCCTTGAATCCTGCCTGCATTCTTCCCCTGTGGAGCCAATAGTCGGCCAGATATCCACCTCAGACCTGGGACCAATGTCCTTCACCTCTCAGAGCCTTACTCCTGAAGCACCTGCTCACTCTTCTGTGTCCGTGCTAGTGTTTCCTTACTTCACTGGTTTCCACGAGTACCCTTACATTTCAAACCTTTCTGCTCATAATTGCAGTGCATATGTTGTAGTGACATTGCTCTTTGGTAAAAATATCTTCTTTCCAATATGCTGAATGTACATCAGACATTCTTAACAGGTCAGCAGTCTAGTGTTGAAGCTTTTCTTTTTCCATTTTTCTTTTAGGTAAATTAAAACAAAAAACAAAAACAAAAACAAAAACCAATGAGCTCAGATTGAACCAGAGCAAGGCCCTGAAACAGAAAAATTCCAAGCTAGGAATTCTATTAATTCTGTTGACTACTCTGTTGGTTCTTGGTTTTGTTTCCCTGCAGAACCATGACTAACACCCCCCCCAAACTTAGTGGCTTAAAACTGCAAAGATTAATGTCTTGCTTATGCAACATGTACATCTTGATGGGGGTGGGGAGGGGAGCTCTGCTCCAGCAGCTCCCACTGCAGCATCTAGGCTGCAGAGCAGTCACTACCTGGAATGTTTGTGGTCATTGTGGCAGAGTAAAAAGGAGGCAGACTCACACTGGTTCTTTAACCCTCCATCTGAAAGCGACACATGCTGCTTGTTAGTGTTTCATTGGCCAAAGAGAGTTGCATGGTCGTGCCTGAGTTGCACTGAAAGGGAAAGTGCAGTCCAGCTTCCAAGTAAGAAAGGAGGGGAAAAAAAAGCAGGATATTTAAAAAAGTGTCTATCATATTTGGACAATCATGCAACCTATGGTTCACTGTTCCCATACGTACTGTGGGGATATTCACTTTACCGGGTTATTGTGTGGGTTAGATGTGAAACTGTAAAGTACTTGGCGTACAGCCATCACTCAATAAATGTTGCTAATTTGACCCTGATCCTTTGCATACCTGAAATATAATATTACGGTTTGCCCCAATCTTTCCTACATCATTGATATAAGTAATAACAAGTTCTTTAACCCTTTTCCATAAGTTACACTTTCTAGTTTTTAAAAATGATTCCTGTACTTTTCTGAATTCCTCCAAGTTTTGGACAGTTCTAAGACATAGACTCTAGCACAGTGCTCCTCACACAGAAAGTACCCGACTACTTCTAAGGAATAAGGACATACTTGTTTTGAAGGAGAGCTACACAAATATAAAATGATAATTATATTTATTATTTATGGCAATACTATTCCAGTACTCAGAAAAACTCAGCATAAGTTCATTAGAGCAGTACAGGCCTCATTAGAAAGAACATAATATTATCATTATACCTGAAAAACTAGGACTGGGTACAAGTTATGACAGTGTAGGCTCAGTTAGTTGGCCAAGTATGTTATTACAGTTTCAATGGAACCATTATCTTGTCAACAGAACACATGGGGAAACCTGCAGGGGTTTCCTCTGACTTCATGAGAGTGAGCAGACTCTGTCTTTCTCTAGGGAAAGCAGGGGCCTGGAAGTACCTGAGCAAGAACCTGAGGCATAGGCTATACACCCCACCCCAGCCCTCTTCTCACCATCCCAGCTTCCGGTTTAGAAAGCCAGCATTTTGAGTGTCTAGTCATAAGACTTTCTCATTGTCCTTGGGTTGGGTTGTGGCCGCCCCCCCACCACTTGCTCCCATATGAAGGTCATTGACCTTTAGTTTTATAAGGTGTTTATTCCTGCAGAATTTGGGCCAGGGACTCTTTCTGTTCAGCAAGTGATTCAGCTCATGTGGACCCTGGGGTTGTTTACATTTTCAGGA
This sequence comes from Lepilemur ruficaudatus, assembly GCA_963574885.1. Taxonomy (NCBI): domain Eukaryota; kingdom Metazoa; phylum Chordata; class Mammalia; order Primates; family Lepilemuridae; genus Lepilemur; species Lepilemur ruficaudatus. Next base: position 77,230 of record CAUYRT010030344.1, read on the forward strand.
ACTGCGATTGCAAAACTCTAAAGAAGTTTATTTTACGTAGCCTGGTGCTTTTGCCAGATGAATTCATTTGCTCAAGTTATTTTTAAAATGTGCTTTTTCTTAGAGCCTTAGAGAAATTCTGGTCTCCTCTTGTTTGTGTGCGTCTAGGCCAGAAAAAAATGCCAAAGCTATTGATGGAAGCCAGGGAAAATGTCTGGCCAAAGTGGATCAAAGTAGGTTCCCAGCTTTGACCAAAAATCCTCTAGTTCCCTGAATTCTGGATTAACACACTATATGGTGCTGGTTCTAGCAGCTTATAATAAATCCTTGATGCACCTAGAACCACGAAAAACAAGCATATGAATCTCAAACTGCTCCTACAGGTGTGTGTGGGAGGGGGACCACAACTAGTTATGCATCCAGAAGAAACATCCCCCCCTGCCAACTGGGAACTGCCACAGTCCAGCAGCAGAGAGACTGCTGGAGGCAGTCAGGTTGTAGAGGCACAAACCTTCCGTCTCATCCAGGTCAAATGGCCTGAAATGATTCATCAAGCTACCTTGGCAAACATTTTATTTAGCAACTGATTTTTAAAAATAACTCTTTAGGACATGGGTTCTTATCTCCAGGGCATCAGAGACCTCTTTGAGAAACTGAGAAAGGCTACAGAAAAACCTATGACAAAGGCTGTGGAAAAAAACCTGTCACCCCAAAAATGTACATTTTTGTACATGCAAAAATGTACATGCAAACTTTTCCTTAAAATCTCAGTGGTATCATTGGGATAACATTCAAGAACTGGTGGGTTCAGGGTGGGGATGTTCCATAAATCTCCTTGCTTTAGAATCTGGGGCAACTTTAAACCTGAGATTTATGGTATGTAGATACTCATTCATTCAGAATTTACTGAGTTCCTGTTTCATGGCAAGCACTATGCTGGAAGCTGGGGATACAATGATGTGTAAGACAAGGACCCAGACTTGTGGACCTCACAGTCTAATGGAAGACATAAACAAATCCATAATAATAATGCTATAAGTGCTATGCTAGAACTATAAGCACAGAAACTAATAAGAGCTCTGAGGGTAACTAACTCAACATATATTTAATAAAGATATTATGTGCCAGGCAATAGGATATAAGCTAGTTCATAGACAAGGTCCTGTCTGATGGAGCTGTCTGAAATGCTCTCCATCTGGAGTGAGGGGAGGGCCCTGGAAACATGTGGACACCCACCTAAAGGTGAATCCTGACTGATAAGTGAAGCTTATCCCAGTGAGGAGAGGGCCAGTACCCCAGGTAGTGGGAGCAGCACATGCACAGCCCAGGGATACGACCAAGCTGAGTTGGGGAAAACTAGAAAGAGTTAATCAGGGCTCCTCATGAGGGTACGAGCAGCAAGAGAAAAAGTTGCAGGGGTGTCCCCTGTGCTTCACCTTGGACTGTGGGTTTTATTGTGTGTTGAGGTTGTCACTCAGGATTTTTTACAGCAAATGAGTCAGGACTTTCATATTAGAAAGATTACTCTACCTTAAGTGGAGAAAATGGAGTGGGCAAGGGGAAGGGGGTTGTTAGTGGGTGAAACCATGGAGACCAGAAGCTGTTGAATTAATCTGGATGAGAAATGATGAGGTCTTAACAGTGGCAGTGGAGACGGAGTAAAGTGGACAGATCTGAAAAGCGGGTGAGGCCTCTGGAGAGTTCCTCACAGGCACCCTCTCTCATTTCCTATGACTTTGGCCTAAGGCAACACTCTCTCTACTATGCGCAATGAGGCAGTGGTGGGCTCAAGCTAAGAAATCTTGCTGCTGAGGTGGTATCACCTAGAATCATGGCTACAGAATTGCTATGGTTTAAATAATCAGGTTTGGGAACTCCACATTTAATTGCTTAACGATGATGATAACGATGACAACTATAATAATGTTTATCAGCCACAACACAATTTTATTGTGCACTTACTCTGTGCCAGTCACCCTTCCAAGCATTCTTAACCTTCAAGCAACCCTATGAGGTAGATTCTGTTCTTAAAGAACAGATGAGGACACTGAGGCAGGACAGAGGTTAAATACCTCGTCTAAGGTCATACCTAGGAAGTGGAAAAACAAGGATTTGAGCCTTGGAAGTCTGGTTCCAGGACCCATGCTCTAACATCTGCCTACAGAGATAAAAAGTATGATCCTTCTCCATAAATTTCAGTATGAGCATTAAAACTGACTTTTTACCATTTGTTATGAACATTATGAACAATCACAATGAAAACGCTTCCACACTACTCACGTCTCCAGAGTTCTTACGAGAAGTACATGAAGCAAAATGCTGGGTGTGAGTGTTTTTGCAGATTCAGGCTCCAAAGAACAGAAAAGAAGAAAAAACAAACAATGGTGTTTTTAAACAATGAATGCTGTTTTCCTTAAGCCATAAGGGAATTTTAAAACTTGACAAACCCATTCAGCTTTCAAAGCATTCCACATTCCCCACCCACAAGCAAATGCCAAAAGGTGCCAGTTTGAGCCAACTCTGAGCTCAGGAATGATTTTCTAAATACTGGATCAGATTTCTTGAATGTCCACACTCCTCAGAAGGATACTTACCATTGCCCTAATTGGTCTGATGAAAAGTGTTTAGCAATTTATCAAGCAATTAATTTAAAAAGAACATTTCAGCAAGAGATGAGATAGTGAGGCACAAATGCAGAAACAGAAAATGACAGGGTATTAATACTTCAAAAAGATGGAAAATCACTGCCCACAGTCTTTGAAATTTTAGAGCTGTTCATAGGCTCAATTTTAATGAAGGATTTTCTAGGGAAAAAGTTTCTGATTATATAAAGAAAGGAATTTCCTCAATTTACAGGAAATGATTCTTTTTGGAGAAGACAAAAAATGAATGTTTAATATGCTCATTATATTCATTCAGCTAACATTTACAGGAAGCATGCTTTGTAAAACATCATGCTAAGCACTGAGATACAAAAATGAAAAAGACAAGAATCTTGTTCACTAGTCTAGCTGGGGAGACAGACAAGCAAAAGAAAAGTGTAACAAACAAAATAGAAGAAATATGTACTAGGCAGCCCTGTGGCAAGTAAGGTTAGAGGGATGAACAGAACTGTGTGCTAGGATTTTGGACTTAATTCTGTAAGTGTTGAAGAGCCAATAAGCAGAAGTGGCCACCAGATTTAATTTTAGGAGGATCATACTGCTATTCATGTGAAGAATGGGCTGTAGTGGGGAAACATCAAAGGCAGATTGAGTTCTACTCTTCACATTAATAGAAATCATTCCACAATGCTCTGATACCTCCTTTTTCGTTATTTCCTGTCCCCCAAACACACATAATTAATCTAATCTTTTAAAAGCATTATTTAGTTTCCAAGTTTTTGAGGTTTTTGAGGTTTTCCCAGATATTTTAATATTTTTATTAAATTCCATTTAATTTAATTCCATTGTGGTCAGAGAACATACTTTGTATGACTTAAATCCTTTTTAATCCTTCACTACAACCTCAAACTCCTAGGGTCAAGAGATCCTCCTGCCTCAGCCTCCTGAGTAGCTAGGACTACAGGTGTGCACCACCACATCTGGCTAATGTTTTAAAAAAGTTTTTTGTAGAGATGGGGTCTCACTATGTTGTTTAGGCTTGTCTTGAACTCCTGGGCTGAAATGATCCTCCTGTCTTGGCCTCCCAAAATGCTAGGATTATAGCTGTGAACCACCATGCCCAGCCAAAAAATTAATTTAAAAAAATAGTTTAGATCCAGCATGATTATCAGCTGAACAGGAAGCTGATCAGTTTTGTAATATCACAGTAGCGCTTTTCCTGAACAAATAACTGAAAGAGACAAAATTTCAAAGATATTTTATTCAAAATTCTCCATCTAGGAGAGAAGACATATAACAATGTTTACACATGCTTTAATAACTTATTTCACTGTACAATTTACATTCTATATAACAGTACAATAAACCAGCAAAAGAAAAGAGCACTTAAATAAGAATCTCTTGTATACAAAGCATTGAGCATGGGACACTACAAGGTGGTATCTATATATTTTTTCATGACTGAGTTATAGTGTATCAGTCATCTAGCTCAGTGTTTGTCTAAAAATCAAGATGTCTACCTCTTTCTGATTCACGATGTGAAAGCTATTATGACCTTTCAGAATAGAATATATCTTTTCATTAAATTTGCTGGGAGAGGGCAGAAGGGCTCTATGATTTTATCCCTTTTTTATAAATATATTTTCCCTTTCATGTTACTTCCACAGTTTTAAATAAAAAATATTTATGTTTGTGTACACTACCATGTCAACACTGTTTTAGCAAAGACTTATGTTAATCAGTTATTTCATAGCCAGCAAAATGGTCCAAACACATTAAGGAAACAAATGAAACAGACCACTAAGTTCTGCCATAGTAGCACCTAGAAAAATAGCACTTTAATAAAGTTTCTCCTGCTACTCTTTATATAGTGCAGGCACCCAGGCAACAACTTCAAAAATATGGGCAGAGATATAACAGGGAAGAAGATAAGGAACTGTTTTATGTTCCTTAAAAAAGATCTTATTAGTTAGTATATTCTCTAATGCACTTTATAATCTCAGTTACAGTGATTGCCAAATCAGGTACATGATAAGACTATGCAAGAAGGACAAGATGGAAATGACTGACCAGTGAAATCTGAACTTCTTCCAAGTAGTTATAGTTTCCAAGGGGGAAAAAAAAAAGGCACAGGAGGTGCACATTTCAATTTGGCTAAAAAATAATGGAAATTAACTTAAAAAGTTGGCAACAATGACTAAAACATAAAATACAATTTCCTATATTTTCTTCAACAGAGCTCAATTATACAGGATATTGACAACAGCAGTAACAATAAAACAAACAAAAGACAGCCTGAATGTGGTTCCCCATAATCAGGGACTGTACACAAGTGCTTGGCATTTCTGCACAGACTGAATTCCAAGGACTAAGTCTACAAAGCAGGATCTAACAATTTATTTCAATTAAACATCTGCTTGATGAATACTTACTTTCTAAAGCTTAACCTATGTTCAAGCTAACTTCCTTTCTGTAGAACTGAAATGATTTAAATGCTCTAATTTTCAGCTGATTGCAGAAGTATTACAGTATTCCCACGCACCCAGGAACACCAAAAGATGGGAGGTCAACTAGTATTAAATCTGTGAAAGGTAACTCAGATTTCACCTTGATACATGTAAACTATGAATCATAAGTTTCTAAAAACAGTAGTTGTGGTCAAGTTTACATCCTATTAGTGTATCTTTAAAAGATAGCAATAATATTTATTATAATTGTAAACATAAGTCTGTATCCCAAGACAGTAAATTTAGGAAAAGAGACATCCAGTGTAGGAATGCACCTGACATCCCCTTACAGACTCTCGTGACAACTGTAGTGTAACTAACTTGAACTGCAACTGCTGCGTAGGACTCCGGTGGCATGACCTGGGGAAATGATGTTTACCCAAACCACTGAGCTACTTTAGCAGCAATCATGATTGTGATGAAATGTACCTGTCAAGTTACACATTCAAAAAGTCATTAGAACATCTCGTTCTTGCACACTAGTGTAGAAAGGTCTTCCAAAGATAAAAGAGTGTAGGCCTGGTTTAATTTTCTCAGCTAGAGCCATTATTATGTTAAGATCGCCCTCTGCTGTTAAATCAAGGTCTATCTTCAGATTCCGAAGAGATTTAAAGGGCTTTTTTCCCTTCTGCCTACAAATAATGAAAAATTAAAAAAAAAAAAATTATAATATAGAAAATATCCAAAGCAAAGGTTGTTCTTCCACATAGGAATTTTACTCACGTATCATCTTCTATGTATTTTATTAGTGTCAAGGCTTTTCTGTGAAGGACGAGCAGGAACTGTGCAAGGAAAGTACTCCTGAGAGATAAACCAGGTTGCAACTGAAAGACCTGCATGAAGATGCACCATGTTAACACACTGCTCGTTCCCATTCTACTTATACAGCACCCTCGGTGTTGAAGGTGCCTGGCAGACAATACACGTCAGAGCATCTCCTCAACCATTTCCACTGATGGCCCCTAACAGACAGGGGTGTGGTGGAAGCACTAGGTCTAGAAGCAATCTGACAGTTTTTTGAAGTTTCTATTTTATCCTTAAAAACGCACTCAAATTTTACACTCTACCTCAGAATATATCCGTTTATTTCATTATTAGAACTCATTATGTAAGTTATTTCATATTGTGTTACTTAACTTTTTGTGCCCAAATCTTCAAATAAAATTGAAGCTCCCAGAAGTCTCAACTTCAAATAAAATTGAAGCTCTGCGAAACTGTGATTTATTCATCTATCTCTACTCTTGCTGAGGGCAAAGGGAGTAGAATGTGTACATGTGTAGAGGTGGAAAGCAGGAGGGATTTTATTTCAACTTGAGAAGCGTGAAATTCCATGCTATGAATTATCCTTGAACTTGGTGATATGTCACGGGCCACATAGACCTGGATCCAAAATTTCTAGTTAACATAAGGATTTCATTATCTCAAAACTACATCTGTGACACAGTTTCCTGGCTTGATTCCCAGAATATTATGACAAAGCCGGAACATTAAGAAGTAAGTTCCATATAATCTGTAATTTTTTTCAAATGTGTAATTAAGTAGATTTTTTTAAAAGAATGAAGCAATAAAAATGCTACTATCATTTAAATAGAAGTATACTAAGTTTTAAAAATAGTTTTGGCTCAGTTAAGGCAAATAAACAACCCTCCACCCCGGTTTTTTTTGAGATGGGTCTTGTTCTGTTTCTTGGGCTAGAGTGCAGTGGTGTCATCACAGCTCACTGAAACCTCCAACTCCTTGCATCCTCTGCCTCACTTTTGAGTAGCTGGGACTACAGACACATGCCACCACACCTGGCTAATTTTTAAATTTTTTGTAGAGACTGTATCTCACAATATTGCCCACGGTGTCCAGAACTCCCAGTCTCAAGCAATTCTCTCTCCTCGGCCTCCCAAAGTGCTAGATGGCTCAGGTGTGAGCCATTGTGCCTGGCCTTATGTCCCCCTCTTTTAAAGACAAAAAATCCCTGGAGTTATAGGTTAGTGCTTGAAGTTAAAATATTTGTTATCTGATGTAGACAATGCTGAATCTTTTATTGGTAATATACAGGCTATTCCCCATTAATAATTCAAAATAAAAATCTTTTAGACACTTTAGCAAGATCAGAGATACTACAAAAAGATGATGCTTTATATATAGTACAGGAACTATAGGATGTATTAAAAAAGAAACATGTCATTTATCCACTCTAATAATCTCAAGTTCAATGTTTACCTGATCCAGGAAGGCTTTTACTAGAGTGTCTCTGTGTAACACATCTTGAAAAATATTCCTATGAAGAAAACAAAAAAGTTCAAATGTTGAAATAGCTATATAAATTTCTTTCCATAATCCCTCACTCCAGCCAATAAATATTTTAAATTCTTATAAATGATATGTTATCTGTAAATATACTTGTAACACAGACATATATATTTGGAGATACAAAATATATATTCATTTTAACTCAAGGATATACTGGTATTTGTCAGGTTAGTATGTAATTATTTTCTCTAAAGAGTATAAGCAGTCCCCAAGAAGAGTATGTATGTATAACATGTATCAACTTATTTTATTTAGTACCCTTACCTTATAAAAAATGTTGAGAGCCTTAGGCAGCTAGTAAATATAACTACCAATTCTTGCCATCTCAAAAAAAAAAAAAAACCCAAAAAACTAGCAACAAATAGACACACACTACCACTATCACCAAAACCAAAATAAAAGGACAAATATGAAGAAACATTTAAGTAGGATGAGAGAACACAACTAGATGATTATCCACCGGTTTTGCATTGATAGGTCCAATATTTGCAAGTAACATGAACCAGATACCCAAGAACGTATTACCTACCTTGGCAATGACCAGAGTGAAAAGCCAAGACATAATGCCCACATGAGAAAATGTGTGTCTCTCACAAAATGTGTGTCTAACAGCACCTGGAATAAAGTACGTGCTAAAAGAAACAAAAAAAGATTGTTCCTTTCCTGGGCCCCATCTCCCTTTTATCTTTTCCGTATTCCTTAGGTTCTTCTCAGGTCAGAGGGATGATATAACATTTAATAAGGGAAGAGATTTTTAACTGCAAGTGGCAGGGAATCATTATATATATCTATATATACATATAGGCAGGGGAGCAGAGAAAGAGGATGGGTGTGTGCAGAAACAACCAGGAAAGTACCTCAAGTTTCCAATCTTAGGAGATGGGTGTACTGAACTACAGAAGAAGGAAACTGAGAAGGGGGCAAAACATCAGCATTTTATGATTACTGGGTTGGCATTGATAGGACCCCTCCTTGGGGTCACCTAAATAGAACGTGTTCTATTTAGTGTTCTAATTATACATGTTTCATTGAACGAATGTCTTGGTCATAAGTGAATTGGATGAAGCAAAATGTTAAAAAAGAATATTTTCAGTGACTGATTTTTAATGCACTGGTAGTGACTGAAATTATTTTAAAAAGTTAAAATTAAAAATAACAGTAAATAACATTAAAAATATGCTTAAAAGTAAAAATAAGTCTATGATACATAAAAGTTAACAACACATAATCTAGTGGTTGAAAATACTATTTTTGGACAATTTTATGTTCAGAAAATTTGCTTAGAGCTGAAAAGAAAAGTTAAAAATTCACAACATTATTTGGTCATAAGCAAAACAAGAATAGCTGGCTAATCATAGTATGTCAATCAGCAAAACAAACATAGCTGGATAAAAATGAGTCAGAAATGTTAAAAGCATACACATACAATTCCTCTAACAAAACAAAACAAAACAAAAATACTGAATAGTTGCAAACTAATTCTAAAGTTCACCAAATTACCCAGAAAGAGCTCCTAAGCAACTGCTCGAAAGAGGGAAAAAAATACTAAACACTGTAGGAAAGAAAAAAATGTTTGAGGGCACAGTTTAATTTTGAGAACTTCTACATGTGTGCCCAAATTACCAATAGGTGAAAACTCAGTGGTGTAGAATTCCAGTTTGACCAATTCATTTTCTAAACGAATTCTCCAAAGCTTTCTAAAGAACCAATAAGAACACTGGAACTAGGAAAAGAATGGGTCCTAATTAAGTTATCTTTCTGCACTTAGAGACATAGGAGGCTGGGGGATCCCTTGGATATGATATTACTATTTTATGTTTTCGGTCAACACTTAGTGTGTGGTTACTGGTGCTCCATGTGTCTGTTCCCTAAACTCAAAATTTTTCCTTAGAAACACACAAAAGAGTTGCCTCCTCCAATATTACTGCTGCCTTATATGCTTAAATCTGGATTATTATAGTTAACATTTACTGAGTACATTTTATGTGCCAGGCATTATCGCAACCACTTTTAATTGATAAAAGAGAACCATAACAGCATACTATAATTCTTTTCCTCATTTCAAAACATCATTTAAGTATTTTCTTGGGGTTTTATCATTATAGATTTATCATCTTCATTTTTTTCTAATCTAGTTTTTTTTCTAATTCCATATTCAACATTTAATTATCATTATTTTTCCTTTTTAATTTACTGATCAGACTTTCTGGTAAAAATGAAAAATAATTTAAAATACAAAGTAAAAAACGCTCTATTAATATAGTTCAACATCTTTGCTGTATTTTATATTCATATATCAAGAAAAAAAGAGTTAGAATTACTTCTTTGGTTTAATTAATAAGCCTGTCTAATAACTGTTATACACTAGACTATAAGCAATGTAGGGGCTGAGCATCTTTGGTTGGCCACTATTAACCCCAGCACCTAGTAACAGTGCCTAGGAGCTCAATATATACTTACTAAATAAATATTTAAATATTTATTTTAAGGCTAATCCTACTTATTTTGGGGGAAATACAATTATAGGAAATAAAATGGAACATTTAAAAACATGCTTGATTAAATGTTTCTTCAATCATAATTCTGCTAGCAATGTTTCTTTCCTTTTAAACATGACTTTTTTGTTTTGTTTTGACTCATAAAAGATACACATTGCTTGACAAAAGTTTGCATATTGTTTGACAACAATAGCAAATGGTAGAGCATTACATACAAATCAGGAGTGAAGCTTTCATCTGTGTAGATGATCGTATCCTGAGTCATGTCCTCTTCCGAAGTGGCTCTCCAGAATGCTGTCAGCTCTGATCTCATGTATCTACGCTGATTATAAATATGTTCATGACAGGGTGGCATCTGCTTGACAGTATTGACATCCACATCTATGTGTGTGGTGGGATATGGAGCGTACATGACTTGCCGGAAAGGTAGCACAAAGCTTCCAGTTGAATCCTGTCAAAATGAAAGGAAAATTTTAAAAAACTGGCTTTGATTCAGCAAATTCATCTCTAAAAATTTGTCCTAAGAAATTATTCATGATTGCGTGCAAACTTTGAGTGACAGAAGTGTTCACTACAGCACTAACTGGTTTTAATAGCAAAACATCACAAACAATCTAAGCATCCAAAAGGAGAAGTGGTTAAATAAATAAAAATGGGCTTACTATTTCTCTTCTAAAACTGAAGCTGCTGAAGTTTGTTTTGAAATTGAGAGGCACACAATATATTATGAAAAAAGCAAATTAGAATAAGCAGAGTATAATCCAATTGGGGGGGTGGTTTAAAGAAAACAGATACAGAAGGAAAAAAGACTAGAAAGATATATGCCAAATATTAACAGTGGTTCACTGAATTGTGAAATTACAAGTGACTTTTTCTTTCTTAATTATTCTATGCTTTTTAAAAGTCTCAATGAAAATGTATTTTTATCAGTAAAAAATGTCTTTCTTTCCAGGTAGAGTCAGCTGGGTAGCCAGTTACCATGGAACAAGTACCTATTGTCTATGAGGTACTGTGCTATGTCATATGAACAGAACAGAAGACAGAGGCTATTTCCATTTTTTCACTCTTATAATACTGTAATAATCATCTTCATATAATGTCAAGCTATTTTCGGGAAGGCTATATAATTTCTATTTGCATGGAAAACTCTTAAGTATTTTTTCGGTAAATCGTAATTTCAAGTTTTTCTCTATGCCTCTGGTATAGGTTTCTTTCAGGGCTAAAATCGTGTAATTAAATGAGACAGTGCTGAGGAAATAAAAGTATTAAGCACTTTATTATGCCTTTAACAGAAAGAAGTTCTAATTTTCAGATTTATAAAATTCAAATTAGACATATGTTTCCTCTAACTAGTTTCTACATTTAAATACTATTATTCTGAGCTCATAGCAGGCATACTGAAAATGCAAAAGCTCAATTTTTATTTGCAACAATTTTTAACATTTTTTTCTTTCATTTTGCTATGCCTACGGCCTCAAGAAAGCATTCACTACAAGAGAATCACATAGCCATTAGAAAAGCTATTTCTTCACGTTTTTGACTATAATTGAAATACCAACAATAGATTCAACAAAGTGAACTGTCTTTTCCCTTTTTACCGAAAATAATTGTTAGTTTACACTTATCTGTTTTGCTACTTGGCAAATAAAATCTCAAAAATATAAATTTTTTGGAACATACGTTATATACTAGAAATACATGCATATTTTATAAAACATATATGGGAATTGCTCAAATCCTATACACTTAAGATGCTTTTGATTTCTTTTTAATAAATGAATATGGCACATAAACACAAAATGGTCACACAAAAATTCAAATCTATTCAGTAAAAAAGAAATGTTCCCATTTTAGATATATAAGCTGATTCAAGCATGTATTTAAAAAAAAAAAATCCTGAGGCTAGACACATAGCTACAGAGAACCACCTGAAAAACAAAAGATATTCCATGGTGTTTCACTGATAATACTAACTATAAATCCATAAAACATATATACACTCTATGCTCAGAGCTGTGTAAAGAAAGTCAGTTTCTGGGCATATGAGGTACATTAAACGCTAATATTTAAAATATGTTTATAAAGAGTTTCAAAATAATTTTTAAGAATTGGTTTCACTTGTGATAACTGGAAACTATACCTTTAGCAGGCCTTGTACAAAGAGCCCTGACTCATATTTAAATGATGATTCCGCTTCGCATAATCTGGAGCATTTTCTCTCTGCTGGAGTCAGAAAAAGGCATAAGGTTCTCACTATCTATAAAAGAAAAGAATTTAGCATTAAAATATGAAGTAAAAGGACCACTGATTTGCTTATGAAAGAAATCTGAATAGGAATTTTGATTGCTATCATCAATAAAATACGTCCTAAGAAATAAATATTCCTTAGTCACCTGGAACAACAATCCATGGGATTTAATAGTTGTTGCTTAAAACAGGTATTCTGTGGTCAAGTAAGTTTAGGAAATGCTTGGTAAATTTATGTATGGTATCTCAAACCTTTAATGTTTGTATATGTATTCTGACTCTCCAGGTAAATGATACAATATGCAGACTTTCTCAAACTTATTTGGCCATGGAACCCATATTTCAGTGGGAAACAATGACCTAATATAATCACTGACGGTATCTCTACCCAGCAGTAACTGTTTTTCAAACAGGCAAATAATTTTGGACAAGAAAACTAAATGCATTTAAATTAGGCAGAATTACGGTTTCTGTGCAGTAGTTATACATGTGAAATTGATTATAAGAAATAACAAAGAGTGCCAAAATCCTTCAGTAGAATTAATTCCATCAAATTTGACTTAAAATAAGCAGGTCATTGGTTGGGGTTTAGAAACCTCTGATTTGAACAGGACTTGATCTACAACTCAATTAGGAAAAATAAAAAGCCACGTAACTATGTACAAATTCAGACTGCATCCAGAGTTGTTATGGTAAAAAGCAGTGGTTTTCAACCTAGAGCAGTGGCAACTTTTTTCTCAAATTAAAAAGATAAAAGGGAAGCTGTTCTGCCTAAAGAGGTTGTAGGATGAGAAAATGTTTAAAAAACACAGCCCCAACCATGGAGACTTTCTTCCTCCATAAAGCAGACTGAGAAGTCCCTCTGTGGAACCCTAAGGCTCTGAAGGTCTCAGATGAAAATCAACCTTTTTGGGTCAACAGAAACAATAACTAAGATCACTAGTCCATAGATGCAGCTAATCTCGCATAAATGGTTATATAAGGAATATAATTTTTTTTTTTTTTTTAGAGAGACGAGGTCTCACTCTTGCTCAGGCCGGTCTCAAACTCCTGACCTTAAGCGATCCTCCTACCTCGGCCTCACAGACCCAGAATGTTAGGATTACAGGAGTGAGCCATCGCGCCTGGCCAAGGAAGACAATTCTGATAAATTAAGGTTCGTGTAAGTACAGAGGGTAGCTTATTACAGAAAAAAATAAATTATGCATATCTTTGTAAAATAAATATCATTCCTAGCATATTTTTGATATAAAACTTTTAAAAAATTAGGTTTCCTAAGATTGATAGATATATGTGCTTATCTCTGGACTCTTTGTAATTAATGGTCAGTAAAGAAAAGTACAAGATCCATTAGTTTATTGCCTAATGCTGGGAAATTTAACTGTTCATTAATTCTTTTTTTTCCTTTTTTTTTTTACCCTCCCTCCCCATCTCTCATTAATTCTTTATTCACTCATATAGCACTGAAGGAAGTGGTCACAAACATCACTGAATAAAGTACAACCTCCATTGACCACTTAATTGCCACAGTTTCCTAAAAGCTAAATTGATTTGATTTAGTGGGAAAACCAAGACAATGAAATCAAGATGAATGGTCAAATAACATGCCTTTGGAACTGGCACCAAAATTACATGGCTCTTCCTATATATTAAAGATAACATTAGGAAACAGAAGATAAATATCTTTAAAAATATCTGATTTTAAAACAGTCTCAAAATCATTTATACACAACTGAGACTGGTATTTACCAGTTATCAAAATAAACTGATAAATGACTCCTATGCAAATAGTTTATTTGAAACTCATTTTTGCCACACGGTATCACAGCAATTTGGTGAGATTATATTGCCTCTTTATACTATTAGATATTTTAATTGCAACTTAACATTTAAATGATAACCCATGATATGGTAGCAGTATTAAAAAGTCAGATCATTTGCTAGATTATAAAATAAATTACCTTATTTACTTTCTCTGCACTGCTACCTACGACAACAGAACAGCCACAGGTTTGCAAGTGAGAGCTGATGGCACTGTAAATTAAAGAAAACAGATTAAAAACATTGGCTGTAAAACAATTTCACAAACTGAAAACAAAAAAAAAGTGAGTGAGCTTCAAACAACTCAGAATAGCTTTACAAGATAAACAACAATGCTGTAAGTATAATGCCATCTTTTATTTGTCTTGGACTTCATATTTTTCAGGAGCCTTTCATAGAAATTCTCTCTTTAAGCCTTACAACTACCCAGTTAGTAAAATATCATCATTTTATAGCTGAAGAAACTGATACGTAAAGAGGTTAAGTGATTTATTTCAAGTCAAATGGGATTAAAAATGATGTATGAATGGCTGACACTGAACAGATTCAGGACAAAAGTGTTTCTGATTCAAGCCATTAAGGCTTTTAGGTTAAACATCAAATATATCACAGAAATATAAAGAGTGAAAAAAATAACACAAATTTAAGCAACAGTTCAAGGATGTCATGTTGTTCCTAGAATAATCTGAGCAGGTAGATACTTCTATTTTCTTCCTTCCAAATCTTGTCATAGGTGAGCATAAGATTTGTATCTGCTTCGCCCAGCTTTTACGAAAAGACAAATTCTTACTTGAGAAGAAAGCCTTCATGACAACTGTCACCAATATCATCATCATTGAGTACTGTATCAGCTATCTAAAATGTACCAAAAAAAAAAAAAAATTAGTCTGGCTATAACATAGTGCTGAAATAATGCTTTTAATATACAAGTTTTCTGAAGCCTAAATTCAATATAAATATTGCCTTCATTTCTGAGAATTGAGACTTCTCGTAAAACAATCTCTGTGCACTACCATAAACTTTTAGAACAAATGCGAAAGCCAGTCAGGCAGGTTAAATAACAATTTTTACAAGAACAACTTCCTCCTCTGAGTGTCAGAATGAGATCTCCCTTAATGACAAAGTCAAAAAAAGCAACAAGAATAGTTTCCTAAAGATATCTCTATACACACATGCTGTATGATTCAAAATGTCCTCAACAAATGATTAAGGAAACCAAATTAGGGAATGTAAGTAAACTTCCATTAACAGCCACTGATTTGCACATTGCTTTGTTCCAATAAGTACTGCATTAAATACTAATTGCTCCTATAAGAGCTAGGATTCTCCCACTTCTAGGAATTATGACAGTGGTGAAATAAATAATTTTGTCATAATTATCATTGATCAGAAAAGCCTCTGGTTTGCCATAAAATCCAGGATTTTTGTGTGCTTGTTTGTTAAAGTCGCTAATACAACCTAGGGAATAGAATGCATGACAAAACGATTACTACTAAAATTAGAGTATTACCAATATACGTACTAGTAATATAACTCAAGGGAATTGATAAAGAGTATAATTGTTCCCATTTAATAATATAAAAACTTACATCTATTTCTTCAGGAACACTGTGTGATTTCATAGATGAAAGCAGTTCCATCACAGGAATCACTTCCCCAGTAAGCATTGGAATAATACTCTGACCCTGTAAAATAAAGTAAAATGAAAAAAATCACATAATATGGGACAAACTGGACAATAAGAAATTTAAAATGAAAGCGAGAATAACACTCTCTGATGGAAATACTTGGTAACTTGTTTAAAGACAAGCCCAAACAAGTCTACTACTCCAATATATTTCTAAAGGATTTACATGCTATCTCAAGCTTATTTTCATTCTTCCAGGAACAATTTTCTTTAGTGAGCGTGGAATCAGTGGTTTATCCTTTACCACTACATGCAATAATTAAATCACTATGTCACATTCAGAAAGTATCTCCTTTGAAATTTATTTCGGATATAAAAAGTCTTGTTAAAGGTCACCAATACATTTCGTATTTAAAAATGAGGAGAGCCAAGCATAAATACTTTGAAATCCTTACCAAATAACTCAATAGGAGAGCGTGAATCAATACCCAACCTCCACATTCATAAGGTGTAACCTACCCAAACGCAAATCAAAATTACATTATCAGAATCAAAACAGGAAAGTTTCCTTCAGTTCTTTCAAGATAGTACTACTACATATTACATCACAAAAATCTAATTTTGAAATCTGTAATTTCTATTAACAGAATCAAACTGAAAAGTAAATATA
Source organism: Lepilemur ruficaudatus (assembly GCA_963574885.1). Taxonomy (NCBI): domain Eukaryota; kingdom Metazoa; phylum Chordata; class Mammalia; order Primates; family Lepilemuridae; genus Lepilemur; species Lepilemur ruficaudatus. The sequence goes on from CAUYRT010030344.1 coordinate 93,486, forward strand.
AAACACTGTAAATGTAAAGTATCTCAAATATGGGTGAACCATCATTTATTCATTACTACCATCAACCTACTGCTTTTCTGACCAACCTGAATATGTAAACTTTTTAAGATACAGATGAAACTGTCAAATATCAATCAACTTTTAGCTAAATATATTTTAAAAATCATATATTATTTAAAATGAATAATAGTTTTTTTCCACACTCACATTTCATGAAATGATTTTATTCAAACTCTTCATAATCATCTTTTCAGTTACAAACTCTGTCAGACCTAGAGCCATTTTTTAGTTTTGCAGAGCCCCTTATTATGTAAGTTGCTCGAGAATTTAAATCTGCTGTTACCTCTGGAAATTTTATCCTAAGCTCATTTGCATAATATAGAAAATCATATAGAAATATAGAGTTTTATTTTAAAAAATCCATCCTGCAGTAACCTCCCCAACTAACCACTTATTGGTTTTGCTTTTTAATCATTAAAATCCTTGTTTACAATTACAATGAACACATATAAGCCAACAAGAATAATGACTGAAACTGTGTTAAATTTCCTACTTTGTGATTTTATCAGATGATAGCTGTAGGATTCCAAAACCAGCACTGATTGAAGTTATCTCAGACTAATGTGTCTTCCCCAAGAAGTGTTTATTGCTCAAAATAAAGTCTTTGAAAGCACACAGTGTGATATTTGCAAGTACCCAATTATAAGGCAACTCCTCCTTTTCAGAAAGAATAATTTTGGGAAAATATCTCCCCTTACATTTGGGCATATGTAGTATTTCATGCAGAGTATCTCATACACAGGATCTCAGACATTTATCATCACTGTAAATGACTGGATATCCTCACTGAAACTCAACAACAAACAAAGCAAAAAAAAATCCTACAAGGCTGAATACAGAAGAGGCTCTAAAGGAAAATCCCCCAGGTTTCTTTTCCTCCTTGTACTTCTCTAAGTGGAACTTCTCAACAGTAGTGTTTCTCCTTTAAAAACTTCGGTTTGTCTCAAATATACTTTCCTTCTGACATAGAACAATAGGATAACATTTTCAAGCAGAGCCCTTAAAAGGGAGACATAAATTCATTAACAGTGGTCAACTTAGTTAAGCACAGCTTTCTGGTTTGAAAAACAAAATCCCAGTAAAAGCAGAACTTTATTTGGCCCTAAATTTCCTTACCTTGAGATAACTCTACTTAATTAGTCCATAACAAGCAGGTTAGAGACTGGTCAAAGTCACCTCATTGCTGGGGACTCTGCTTATCGACCATACATAAAGGCTGGGCTTCTCTGGGTAAAGGGAAACGTTTTCCTTTAAGTCTCAGATCTTTTATGAGAATTACTTCTTCTGGACTGAAAAGCTGTTTATAAAAGTACCAAGATAACAATTTGGTAAAGGAGATCACTTTATAGGATTTAGTATTTTCCTTGTTTATGTCCCTAATTTTTACAAGTTTTTAGAAAAATTATTTTTTAAAATATCATCTATCTCGGTCATGCAATGGAGAACCAGAGAAACGGCAACCTAACCGTGTTTAAAAGAATGGAGTTTTACAAGGAGGAACAATGGAGGTAGCATGCCAGGGGTAATGGGAGTAAAAGTGAAGCACCTTTTCTCCACTGGAGATTCCCCTTCAGGGCAAACCATGTCAGCACCCTACACTGAAATGGTTTGCATGTAATTTCTACAAGGGAAGCCATGCCCTTGCAATCATGCTTCTCAAACTCTGGTGTCTGTTTCCACGAGCATTCAAAGCCATGGGATAAACATGGCACATTTTCCTAAACAGCTGATGTTGCCAGAAGCCTGACTAGCAAGAGGGTAAGGCATATCACTGGCAAATTTCAATATTTAAATAAATAGCTATTCCATAGAATAAAATGTAAATTGCGAGAGCTTTAAACACACAACATACAACTTTAAAGAAATGCTGTGTTTAGAGCTAGGCCTGCACCCCCAGACAGGCAACGTAGGGGTACACACACTCTCCTCCTATTACGGCTATTTCTGTGGAAATGTTTGAAAAGCAATACCTTGAAGAAAATCTCATAGAAAAGCTTTTGTTTTCACTATAAACAAGTTATCCAAAACTTATTCTGTGCAAACAGAAAAAAAAAGGAGCAAAATATTAATTTGTAGATGATATTACTATTTTCCTTTGTTTACTTATTTAACTCTTCAGGTATAATATATGGAAATTTTCATTCAGTTTATTCTATACACCTCCATAAAGGCTCTGTTTATTTTCTAGGCTCTCTTTATCAAACTAACATGTCTTCAAAGCCTTAACAAAAACAGTATCATCCTTATACAGACATATAAGCCATGGGAATAATATTTGACAGTATGCAATCTGTGCTTTACCTGATCTTCCATTCTCTCTGTGCCTTCTAAGACAATCTTCTGGACATTTTCTTGCCTTTCCTGAGCAAGAGAAAATTTATTTAAAAAAAACTCCACAACATTTTGATATTGGCTTATTTTTCAATGTAGACTTGTTCTTGTGTAATTTAGTTCACAGTTAAAATACTTTCTACCTTAGAGGGAAAAAAGCAGGGAGGCAGGAAATTAACAAATCCATGCTCTCGTGAACAATACAAAATAAAATCAAAACAGTTTATTCTGCAGTGAAAAAACAGGTAATTTAGCAGAAAATAGTCAATGTAACATCAGCAAGCTTTCAAAAGGGAAAATAATGACTTGCACTTTTCAAATTAAACAAGATCAAGATGAATCTGGGGAATATAGAGCCTGCTGATTTTAAATGATTTTCATAAACACATGAGAAATAAGGAGGCAAGCCTGCAAACACAGTAAAAAACTACTCTTTAAAAGATACTATTTTCCTTACTATTAGGTTAAAGCTTTATAAAACTGAAAATGCTTTAAAAAATGGACTTCCAGGTTAGTATCAAACTGGAAAGTGAGAAGCAGAATTCAATTTGCTCTTCAGATATGCCAAAACTATACTGAAACGTAGATTTACTATATATTAAACTACAGGATTTAGAAGAAAACAATAATTTCCTCTAGCTTAATCTGCAAAATTAAAAGGAATATCTCTTGGGAACCATTTAGTCCAACCTCCTCATTTTAAAAATTTGAGAATTTGGCAAAGAAGTTAAAGGGATCAAAGGCTACATGGCTGACAGCTTATAAAACAATTGTTTGAACTGTTACATTTAACACATAGTAGAAAGTGAAAGACAGGGTCATGCAATGAAAGGGGAAAAAAGGGTTTTACAGTCAAAGGCTTCCAAGACAAATCCAGGCTCTAAAAGTTTCTTAATTTCTCTAAGCTTTAGCTTTTTATCTATAATGGGGAGCTACCATCTCTTACCTTCCACAGTTATTATGAAGAGCATAGCCATCAGAACAGATCTATCTGCATCTAATAGGGTAGGCAGATGCAAAATAAATAACGTCTATTGTTTGATGTTAATTGCACATAATTTCTAAAAATTAGATATAAATATATCAGAAAATAAACTTTCAATGGTTAGGTTAGCACGGTTAATAAGCTCAAAGCCACTCACCTTATGCATCCATATCCTTCCTTTCCGGATAATGTGTGTTAATCTATCAACACACACTCTGTGAAGTGGGAGGTAGAAACTAAGTTCTGTTTGTGGAAGTATAATTGATAGTCCATATGTGCTCCGATCCCCATTCCAGTTTCCATCAAAGATTAATGAAACAATAATCACTCCTTTTTCAGACAAGACAAAAAACTTTACATCTATAGCACCACTCTCTGCGTTTCGAAGGATTTCTCCATTTAGAGTGTGGTTGGCAAGAAAAGTTATTTCTCCATCACTGAGAAGTACCTGCTCTGTCTTTGGAGCCCAAATGTGCCTTACTCTAGGACCAAGAATATTGTCCCAGTAAGCAAAGGTAGCTGCTAATAAAGGGGATTCACCACTTAAAGCAATCTCTGTTTTGGCAACAGCTGGAGATGGCGGTGGGCAGAGAGTCGACATCACGGCATCCCAACTGTCACATCAGCCAAATGCTCCTGAGATATCTAAATAATGACACATAAAACCAGTGATTAGGTGCAGCAATTTTAGAGATATCCATCAAAATCCCAAATGATTTAGAGATATATGATTTTTTTCCTCTTAAGTCAAAGATTTAGAAGACTGCTGTCTCCTACCAGGATAGAGATATTCAATTAGTACGGTAGGTGCACATTAAATGTTTGTTGATATGATGATAATTTTAGACACAGTAACTTGTCACTTATATTTACAGCACATAAATGCTGAAATCCAAAATTACCCGGGCATGTGCCTATAGTCTCAGCTACTAAGGAGGGTGAGGCAGGAGAATCACTTGAATCCAGGAGTTTGAGGTTGCTGTCAGGTGGGCTGATATCACAACACAACACTCTAGCCTGGGTGACAGAGTGAGAGTCTCTCTCAAAAAAAAAAGTGAGACCCGTGCCCTTTTCTTTTTCTTTCAGGATTCTGGAATGCTGATGTTTTTCAAATGTAATTGGTTATTAGAAGGCTGCCTGTAAATTTTGGCTGCTCTAGCTAACTACAGTTGATTTTTTTCTTTTTTTTTTGAGACAGTGTCTTGTTCTGTTGCCCAGGCTAGAGTGCCATGGTGTCAGCCCAGCTCACAGCAACCTCAGACGTCTGGGCTCAAGTGATTCTCTTGCATCAGACACCCAAGTAGCTGGGACTACAGGCACGCACCACCAAACCCAGCTAATTTTTTCTATTTTTAGTAGAGATTGGGTCTTGCTCTTGCTCAGGCTGGTCTTGAACTGCTGAGCTTAACCAGTCCTCCCACCTTGGCCTCCTAGAGTGCTAGGATTACAGGCATGAGCCACCGCATCTGGCCTTTTTTTTTTTGAGACAGGGTCTCACTCCGTCACCCGGTCTAGAATGCAGTGGCATCATCATAGCTCACAGTAACCTCAAACTACTGGGCTTAAGTGATCCTCATGCCTCAGGCTCCCGAGTAACTGGGACTATAGGCTCATGACACCATGTCTGGCTAGGCTAATTTTTTCTATTTCTTTGTAGAGACAGGGTTTCCCTCTTGCTGCAGCTAGTCTTGAGCTCCTAACCTCAAGCAATCCTCCCTCCTCCGCTTTCCAAAGTGCTAGGATTACAGGCATGAGCCACCACACCTGGCCCACAGTTGATGTATTACTGTATTCATAAAGCACTCCAGTACTACACATATTATCAGTGCAAATCATAGGCAAGAAGAAACAGGGAAGTTAAATCAGAAGACACATTTCATGAGAATAAGAATTGCTTTTGAAATGAAAAATTTTGGGATGTTGGAGTAATGACAATAGAGCATATTGAAACAAACTTGTGGTTCTTCTATTTTGTGTGTTTGAATCCTAGGGAATTCTCCAAGTAGATTTTGAGCATTTAAAAATGAATTTTTATGCAACGAAATGAATTTTTATATGGAGCTAATCCTATAGAGATGCAGGCTTTTTTTCTAAGAAGGTATATGATCCTTGTGTTTGGGCTGCCAGCATGTCTGGCTTAACAACCTATGATGATCATTAGATATACATGTATTTGGCATAAATGTATCATTTTAGATTGTAGCCTGTACATATCTGCTTACCAAACTATGGGCTGCACAGCTAACAGTTGCAAACATTGATAGAAAGCAGGGTTTATGGTAATGGTTCTGGATGTCTGCTTATTAAACAGAATGAGACACTCCTCTTTGCCACTTTTATTTTCAGAATTTACTTTCAAGGCGCAGTGTGTTTATATCTGCCATGGTCTTTTACATTTTAGGTATTAAATATCTTTATCTTAGAAAATTGAAAGTTCACTTTTTTTGTTCTAGAGAAATTTATAACAACTAGTAGATTCCTTGGAATCTTGTTCCTTCTATGATCTGTGGATTGTATAGTAAGTTTTGTGTGTGAAAAAAGTGAGATTTAGTTTCCAAGGAGGAAGAGAAACAATTTCACTCTGCATATTTAAGGAATATTATTTATTTGTCACAAGTCTTATATTGGTTGATTGTTTCATGATTTTTTTCTTTGCCTTTTAGATTCTCCTGGGCTCCTCCAATTTGAAGTCTGTCCCCTTTCAGAGTCCCGTTTCAGCATATCTTTTCAGCATCCTGTGAATGACTCCCTGGTGTGTGGTGAGTTGTGCAGTGTCTCTTGGAGCAGTTTGGTCTCTGTGTTTTGGAAAGTCAGAACCTGAATCTATGCTAAATATCTCCTGTATATTTTGTCTTTCAGTGGTAATGGATGTGCAGGACTCAACACATGTGAGCTGTAAACTCTACAAGGGGCTGTCAGATGCACTCATCTGCACTGATGACTTCATTGCCAAAGTTGTTCAAAGGTAGCACTGGCGCTTTTCCATCAGAGTCCCATTAAGAGATGTATAAAGAATGTTTTCATTATTAGAGTAAATTAGAAATAGAGGAGAAAAGCATTTAGTCATTGCTTTCAATTCACCCTTCTCTGCATTTCCATTCATGTGATCTGAGCTTTGGGGTTTTTAATATCTGTATGAGAGTAATAAGAAGTAAAGTAGGAAATTTCTGGCCTGGCATTAGGGTACTTTAAGGCAGGAGTGAGCTGAAATAAGATGCAATTATTTCTCACCTATCTTCTGTGCCACTTTTTACAGGTGTAACATGAACAGCAGAGTGTGGGAAGATACTTAAGCCAGTCAGCTTCCCAGAAACATTAATATGTAATTTTGAGATTTTTTTTTAAAACAGATGCTGGCAGCCTATTTTTGTAAATAAATTTTATTTGAATACTGCCATCATTTTCAAGTCTGGCAGCTTTCTAACTAAGATGTAAGAGTAGCTGGACATAAACATATGACCTCCAAAGCCTATGAAATATTACTATTTGGCTCGATAAGGAAAAATTTGCTGACATGTTCTATACCAAAACATTTTCAAACATGGGTTTAATGATATAAATTTATCTGGAAGATAAAATGCTTTACTTTAAAATAACTAAGATTTTGTAGCAGCACTTAGCACTTTTCACAACAGTGTAGCTTTCGGATGATCTAAGCCATTAAAGTTTAGAACTTGATGGGTCAAGAGGTTTTTCTAGGGGTTCATTAATTTAAATAAAACATATATCCCATTATTACCACGTGAATCCCCTAAAGGAAGCAATTTTCTTACTGAGTTCCATTATTGCCTATTAGTTCAATATGAAATCTAATTATTTTGACTCTCATTTATGGTTTCTTTTTGGTATGTGATTCATAAGAGGTTGATAGATCAGATTCTTTTTAGAATGAATTTGCCCAAAGCTCTGGCATTTGATAGAACTACTCTTGCCTTACATATTACTTACAGATTACTATAAACCTCTGATGGTTTATCTAAAATCTCAGGCAAAATTAGAGCCTGTTTCTCCAAATGATAAATTGGTTTAATCCAGCAGCTAGTACAATGTTAACTTTTTTTTTTTCATCTTATCTTGCAGATGTATGTCCATTCCTGTGACGATGAGGGCTATTCGGAGGAAAGCTGAAACCATTCAGGCCGACACCCCAGCACTGTCCCTCATTGCAGAGACAGTTGAAGACATGGTGAAAAAGAACCTGCCCCCGGCTAGCAGCCCAGGGTATGGCATGACCACAGGCAACAACCCAATGAGTGGTACCACTACACCAACCAACACCTTTCCGGGGGGTCCCATTACCACCTTGTTTAATATGAGCATGAGCATCAAAGATCGGCATGAGTCGGTGGGCCATGGGGAGGACTTCAGCAAGGTGTCTCAGAACCCAATTCTTACCAGTTTGTTGCAAATCACAGGGAACGGGGGGTCTACCATTGGCTCGAGTCCGACCCCTCCTCATCACACACCGCCACCTGTCTCTTCGATGGCCGGCAACACCAAGAACCACCCGATGCTCATGAACCTTCTTAAAGATAATCCTGCCCAGGATTTCTCAACCCTTTATGGAAGCAGCCCTTTAGAAAGGCAGAACTCCTCTTCTGGCTCACCCCGGATGGAAATGTGCTCGGGGAGTAACAAGACCAAGAAGAAGAAGTCATCAAGATTACCACCTGACAAACCCAAGCACCAGACTGAAGATGACTTTCAGAGGGAGCTATTTTCAATGGATGTTGACTCACAGAACCCTATCTTTGATGTCAACATGACAGCTGACACGCTGGATACGCCACACATCACTCCAGCTCCAAGCCAGTGTAGCACTCCCCCAACAACTTACACACAACCAGTACCTCACTCCCAACCCAGTATTCAAAGGATGGTCCGACTATCCAGTTCAGACAGCATTGGCCCAGATGTAACTGATATCCTTTCAGATATTGCAGAAGAAGCCTCTAAGCTACCCAGCACTAGTGATGATTGCCCACCCATTGGCACCCCTGTTCGAGATTCTTCAAGCTCTGGGCATTCTCAGAGTACCCTCTTTGACTCTGATGTCTTTCAGACTAATAATAATGAAAATACATACACTGATCCAGCTGACCTTATTGCAGATGCTGCTGGAAGCCCCAGTAGTGACTCTCCTACCAATCATTTTTTTCCTGATGGAGTAGATTTCAATCCTGATTTATTGAACAGTCAGAGCCAAAGTGGTTTTGGCGAAGAATATTTTGATGAAAGCAGCCAAAGTGGGGATAATGATGATTTCAAAGGATTTGCATCTCAAGCACTAAATACTTTGGGGGTGCCAATGCTTGGAGGTGATAATGGGGAGACGAAGTTCAAAGGCAATAGCCAAGCAGATACAGTTGATTTCAGTATTATATCAGTAGCTAGTAAGGCTTTGGGTCCTGCAGATCTTATGGAGCATCACAGTGGTAGTCAGAGTCCTTTATTGGCCACTGGGGACTTAGGGAAAGAAAAGACTCAAAAGAGGGTAAAGGAAGGCAATGGCATGAGTAATAGTACTCTGTCAGGGCCAGGATTAGACAGCAAACCAGGGAAGCGCAGTCGGACCCCTTCTAATGATGGGAAAAGCAAAGATAAGCCTCCAAAGCGGAAGAAGGCAGACACTGAGGGAAAGTCTCCATCTCACAGTTCTTCTAACCGACCTTTTACCCCACCTACCAGCACAGGTGGATCCAAATCTCCAGGCAGTTCAGGAAGATCTCAGACTCCCCCAGGTGTTGCTACCCCACCCATTCCAAAAATCACTATTCAGATTCCTAAGGGAACAGTGATGGTGGGCAAGCCCTCCTCTCATAGTCAGTATACCAGCAGTGGTTCTGTGTCTTCCTCCAGCAGCAAAAGCCATCATAGCCATTCTTCCTCCTCTTCTTCCTCATCTTCTGCTTCCACCTCAAGCAAGATGAAAAGCAGTAAATCAGAAGGTTCAAGTTCCAAGTTAAGTAGCAGTATGTATTCTAGCCAAGGTTCTTCTGGATCTAGTCAGTCCAAAAATTCATCCCAGTCTGGGGGGAAGCCAGGCTCCTCTCCCATTACCAAGCATGGACTGAGCAGTGGCTCCAGCAGCACCAAGATGAAACCTCAAGGGAAGCCATCATCACTTATGAATCCTTCTTTAAGTAAACCAAACATATCCCCTTCTCATTCAAGGCCACCAGGAAGTTGTGATAAACTTGCCTCTCCAATGAAGCCTGTTCCCGGAACTCCCCCGTCCTCTAAAGCCAAATCCCCTATCAGTTCAGGTTCTGGTGGTTCTCATATGTCTGGAACTAGTTCAAGCTCTGGCGTGAAGTCATCTTCAGGGTTAGGATCCTCAGGCTCATTGTCCCAGAAAACTCCCCCATCATCCAATTCTTGTACAGCATCTTCCTCTTCCTTTTCCTCAAGTGGCTCTTCCATGTCATCCTCTCAGAACCAGCATGGGAGTTCCAAAGGGAAATCTCCTAGCAGAAATAAGAAGCCGTCCTTGACAGCTGTCATAGACAAACTGAAGCATGGGGTTGTCACCAGTGGTCCTGGGGGCGAAGACCCAATGGATGGCCAGATGGGTGCGAGCACAAATTCTTCTAGCCATGCCATGTCCTCCAAACATAACATGTCAGGAGGAGAGTTCCAGGGCAAGCGTGAGAAAAGTGATAAAGACAAATCAAAGGTTTCCACCTCGGGGAGCTCAGTGGATTCTTCTAAGAAGACCTCAGAGTCAAAAAATGTGGGGAGCACAGGTGTGGCAAAAATTATCATCAGCAAGCATGATGGAGGCTCCCCCAGCATTAAAGCCAAAGTGACTTTGCAGAAACCTGGGGAAAGTAGTGGAGAAGGGCTCAGGGCTCAGATGGCCTCTTCTAAAAACTATGGCTCTCCACTCATCAGTGGTTCCACTCCAAAGCATGAGCGAGGCTCTCCCAGCCATAGTAAGTCACCAGCATATACTCCCCAGAATCTGGACAGTGAAAGTGAGTCGGGCTCCTCCATAGCAGAGAAATCTTATCAGAATAGTCCCAGCTCAGATGATGGCATCCGACCACTTCCAGAGTACAGCACAGAGAAGCACAAGAAGCACAAAAAGGAAAAGAAGAAAGTAAAAGACAAAGATCGGGACCGGGACAAAGACAGAGACAAGAAAAAATCTCATAGTATCAAACCAGAGAATTGGTCTAAGTCACCCATCTCTTCAGACCAGTCCTTGTCTATGACAAGTAACACAATCTTATCTGCAGATAGGCCCTCAAGGCTCAGCCCTGACTTTATGATTGGGGAGGAAGATGATGATCTTATGGATGTGGCCCTGATTGGCAGTTAGGAACCTTATTTTCTAAAACAAACATGGCCAGAGAAAAAAACTATTGATAAGTTGATAGGGAAACCAACATAGGGGGTGAGTCAGGTCTGATTTTTGTTTAAGAATCCTAAATGGCATGGCTTTGACACCAAGCTGGGTGAATTTAGAAAGGCATGTCCAGACCCTGTTAAAGAGACCACTGGGTTTGATTCTGGTTACTGAGAATTTCTTGTTCCTTTACCAGAAAGAAAAAATTAAAATACTTGCTTAAGAAAGGGAGGGTGGGTGGGAGGGGTGTAGGGATAGGGAAGGGTGGGAAACAGTTTTGTGGGAAATATTCATATATATTTTCTTCTCCCTTTTTCCATTTTTAGGCCATGTTTTAAACTCATTTTAGTGCATGTATATGAAGGGCTGGGCAGAAAATGAAAAAGCAATACATTCCTTGATGCATTTGCATGAAGGTTGTTCACCTTTGTTTGGGTAGTTGTCCATTTGAGGCATGGGCAAATGAAGGACTTTGGTCATTTTGGACACTTAAGTAATGTTTGGTGTCTGTTTCTTAGGAGTGATTGGGGGAGGGCAGATTATTTTAGCTATTTATTTGTAATATTTTAACCCTCTGTTTGTTTTTATAGTGTTTCTTTCTGAGTTTAGGGTTCAAAATGCTGGGAGGCAGAAGAGCAAGGCTTATTTGGTGTTAGGAGCTTGTCGCTTGTGCTGATACTATAGTATCAAGCCCAAGCAGATTAGTCATAGCCTGCCTTTGGAGTTAAATAGAAAAACCCAAATGATATTTTTTATTTTAGGAGATTTTTCATAGGGTTCAGACAGCATAGGAACATTAGGAATTACCTCCCTGTGGAGGTACTGATGTGTAATCTCTTTTTCTTTTTAAAAAAAGCTAGAGTGGCTTTTTGGGATGTAAACATGTTTTCAGATGCAGTAAGGTTTAATATGGGACAGCCTTCCTGACCCAGTAGAATGAAACCCATTACAGAATTAATAGTTCTCCTATTTTCACAGTGTGCCAAAAATCCACATCCCAGCATTTTGTTTGCAGGAGAACTGATGCCATTCCTTAGAGCTGGGCTCTTTGTTTCTCTTCATCACGAAAAGGAGTCCACACTTTAATCACTCCACTGTATGCTCCCAGAGATAAAACAGTAAAAAATTTGCAGCCATAGTTCACTTAAAACAATTTCAAGCTCACTTGAAGTAATGGGGGCCCAGAATGCTATGTGAGCATGAAGATAAACCCTTGCTACTATGTAGCAACACAATTGGACCTTTTTGGAGAAACAGGTCTGAATCTGGATTCTGGGGGATATCACTAAGGAGCCCTTCTCATAAATATAGAAATCCAGGAGACCGTCTTGAGTGCAACAGAAGTTCTCAGTATTTGGAAGGTCCTCTCAAAATTCTGCGGCCTTACTTTGATTTTGACACCTGCACTGTGCCATTCCTGATGCTTCCATTCAGGAACTGTATCAGCGGGATGGGGCATGGTCCCCAGCACAATTCTTCTGGATTAAAAAAAAAAACAAAACAAAAAAGCCAGGTGATTCCTCTGTGTGTGTGTGTATGTCATAAGTGGAGTATCTTCATCAGATACGGAAGATTTGTATATTCAGCTCTTTCTGCAGGTTGGAGGTAGCATAGAGTTGGAAAATCAGCTTTGGCTTTCTTTCCTGACTGTCTCTCATTTCCTTTAGTGTTCTCCCTTTTCTGGTCATCAGCTCTCAACAACTCTGCCACTTTTGTGTCCCAAGGTAATAAGAAGTAGGAAACGAAACATTGCAAAGTGGAGCAAGAAAAGTTATCAGTTACCGTATCAGAGTCAAATGTCTTGGGTGACACTAAGGAGGACATGGGCAAAGTGATACCAGAGTGCTTTATCTTGTGATGCTGATACAGTAGCAGCCTCTCAGACATACAACCAGGTTGGATTTCTCACAAGTTTGTCATCTAGTTTTGAATCCTATCCCAATGGTTTCTGCAGGAAAAAAAGTTACATGTTTTTAAGTTTGTTCTGGGTGGGAAAAATCTTAAGGGGATTGTACTGCATAGTATCAGGGGCTCAGCTCCCCCAAGCAGAGCCAACAAATACCAAAATGAGTAAACTGGGAAGCCTTTTCTCTCTTTCTGTCTTCATCCCAGATCAAAGAATCCCGAGTTAGGATCTGGATGAAGGATAAGCCCCTGAATTGTCGATGGGCACACCCCACACACTGACCCAGCATCTGAACTTGCTTAACAGGGAGCCGGGGCTAAACTGCTTCACCCTGCCTGAGAACCAGGGAGCACTGCATTTCTCCACAGGGTGGAGGAGAAGAGGCAGAATAAACCAAGCCTGGGACACCTCCCTCTTGTCTAGGTGTACTCATTCTCCTGTTTCAAAAGACGGCAAGGACATGAAGTCAACTTCTACCTATCTTCTGCTGGTGTCTTATGTATTCTTAGTTTGACCTGATTCCCCTTCTGTCTTTTGGCTTCACGTTAGGGGTACTTGGTCAAAACCTGCTCTGATGTACATAAAGATTTCAGATTCAAAATCAATGTCTTAAAACAAGTATTTTTGGGGGGTGGGGGTTACGAAGCAGGATATAATTGCCAAAACCAAGTTGGAGGTTGGTGACTCTTGAAAGGATTTTTCCTTCTTCAGGCCTATGTCTGAAAATTTAGTACAGCAATATTATGAATTCCCAGAAGAAACCCTTTCAGGGAGCTAGTGAATCATACAGTATCCACAATTGAGTCACTTAAAGCAGATGTCAGTATAGGAAACATTATTCATAAACCTTAGGCAATCTCATTTTCTTTTTTTTTCCCCATCTTTTTCCCTCCCCCACATTTGTTTCTATCCTTGGGTTAATTTTTTAGAGAGGGGCAAGGAAGTACTTAACATCTCAGAAGCTAGGTTGGGAAACATGCTCAGCTATAGGAGCTGAACTTTAAATTTTGACTTTAAACATGTACATCAGGAGCAGTTGGGGAGGGTCTTTTTAAAAAAAAAATCTTTCAAATTTGATTTTCTGTGCATATGGCCGTTCTGTAAATACTTTGGGGTTTTTCATTTTTTTGAAAGTAGACAAAATCTGTTGTGGGATTTTTTTTCCCTGAAACATTAAAAAATAACCTGTTTATTTACATGCAAATAAACTTCTTTGATAAAAAGTAATATGCCTATGTGTAATAAATTTTTAACCTTTGAATAATCGTCATTTGTTCAGCATCTCAGAAATCCAGTTAAAAAAGAACTCAGTCAAAAAGTAAATGTCTTCCCTGAGAACTACTTGAAAATGGGTCCACTGGAATGGATAATTGATAGACCTGTGAAATAGTTTATTCATTGTTTGAATTATCTGTTTGCCAGTTTTTCTAAACTCGCCAAACTCATCAGCAGTTTTTGCTGGGAAAAACGGCTCTTAGACGATATTAAACTAAAAAAGGCTGATTCCACTGAGGTAAAACAAAATCATTAATAGTATCGGGGATAGGAGGAGAATATAACATCTAGACCTGGGTTTGTGGACCTGAGAATGAGTTCTCTAAAACTAGTTCCCTTACTTATGAAGCCCCTCTAGAATAAAAATGAAAAAGTGTATTAAGTTCTTAGTTTGATAACAAACCTTCCGGCTAAAATATGCCTATTTTTAAAGATCCGCAGTGCTTGTTGCCCTTAAATTCATTTCTTAGATTCATAACAAGCCAGTCACTTAAAACTACTAATTAAAAGGGGTGTGAAGACTAACTCATAACTGCTTTGGAAGCATACAATTAGTACGGCTGCTTCTGTCAGGTTCGCTGTAATTTATGATACAGTTTGTATTTCATGTTTGGGACATGATTGTGTCGTTTGTCGCCCTTACAAGGGGCAACTCTCCTCTGGATTATTCTTTAATTCATAGAAATTCGATCATGATAGTATGATGACACAGACCAGCTTCTATGCAATGAGCCGGAGAGTCAGATGAAAGTCATAGTTTCACGGGGCAAACGCCCCCGCCTACTCGCTCACACACGCTTGTTTCTCCCGCCAAAGTGGCGTCAGGATCAGGTTCTCACTAACTAGCGCCCTGATTGGAGGGCCGGCTGGCACTACAGCCCATTGGGCGCCCTCGGCGGCCGAGCGGGGGAAGCCAAAGGCTCTTCTTCCTCGCCCGCCTCCGCCCCCACCAACGCGCGCCCCTCCCCCAGCGACAGGAATGGTTGCCCGGCTCCACCACTGCACCCCCTGACCCCCAAGGCCCGAGGTGCGGCCTCGCTGCGATCCCGGGACCAGAGCGTTGCGCTCGGCCTGCCCCTCAACGCAATTAGTCCCTGCCCTCCCGAGCCATGCACGGGGAGACACACGTCCCGAAGCGGCCCCCCAGGCCTCCCTGCAGCACCCCGTAATGCAATCCACCGGGACGTGGGAGGCGGCGGCGGCAACAGCAGAGGCGACGGCGGCAGCAGCAGCTCTGCCCCAATCTAGAGACATCCAGAAAGAGGAAAATGGCTCCGAGCAGGGACCGCCTGCTGCACTTTGGGTTCAAGGCGACAGTGAGTGATAGGGGAAGGGAATAGGGTGGTCGGGAAGGATGTGTGCGCCAGCACAAGCTCCTGGGAAAGAAGCGACAAGACTGGGGTTTGGGGGGGTCTAGGCAGAGAGCTCAGGTTCTGTGTGCGTGTCTGTTTTCGCGGACAGGAAGAAGGAGAGGGGGACACTGGGCAGAAGAAGGGGTTCCCGTGCAGTGTGCGGTCCCGCTTTCCTCTCCCTCACCCGTCCGCGAGCACCAGCACACTCGCACCCGCCCCACAGCCGCCCCCCTTTTCACAAACACACACAGATATATAGGCACTTCCCTGCCTCTCCTTCTCCCGGCGGGCCCGCCTGCCTCGGAGGCGGCAGGGGGCTCGTGCCGCCGCCGCCGCCGCCGCGCTCCGGCTGCTCCCGGTCGCACGGTCAGGGGCTGCGCCCGAGGTGGGGGAGGGGTGGTCTGGCGGAGCTGCCGCGCGCTCCTCCCCCTCCCCTCCCCCTCTCCTCCCCTCCCCCTCCCCCTCTCCTCCCTCTCTTCCCCCTTCCCCTCCCCCTCCCGTGGCGTTCCGAGGCCCGGGCGGCTCTGCCCAATGAGAAGCGCCGTTGCTGGCAAGTGGGGAGTGTTTTTGTTTTGGGTTGAAGTTGAGGCTGGGGAGAGAGCCGAGCTAGCGACGAGCAGTCGTTGCGGCCGCCGGCGCCGCGGGAGGTGGTGGAGGCCTAGCCGGAGCTGAGAGATCTCTGCTCCGCGTCCGACGGACCCGGCCTTGCCCCTCCTCCCGCTCCCGGAACTCCCGGGCCTGCCCAGGG
This sequence comes from Lepilemur ruficaudatus, assembly GCA_963574885.1. Classification (NCBI taxonomy): domain Eukaryota; kingdom Metazoa; phylum Chordata; class Mammalia; order Primates; family Lepilemuridae; genus Lepilemur; species Lepilemur ruficaudatus. The sequence continues at coordinate 109,494 of CAUYRT010030344.1, forward strand.
CCCCCTGTCTTTGCACTCCGCACGCCGCAGCGCCCGGCCCGGGCCGCACCCGCCGGCCCCATGAGGAGGGACGTGAACGGAGTGACCAAGAGCAGGTTTGAGGTGTGAGCTTGGGGGGCTCGGGCGGCGTGAAGGCCAGTCTTGCTCTCTTACCCCGAAACGTTCGCTCCGCACGGAGCCTCCTCCCTTGCAGGCGCCGCCACCCACCCACTGGTGGGGTTGCCAGACTTCTCTCCCCTATCTCGAGAACCGAAAGCCCCGTCTTGCCTGGCTTCCTTAGTCCCCCCGGGTGTTCGCCTCCTGCCTCTTCCCACCGGCGGGCCCCGGCGAGGGATTAGCTCTGGCGCCCTAATTCCCCCCTCCCCCCCAGGATCACTCAGCTTTCCATTCTTTTACACAACCCTTGGCTTGCCTCCTTCTACCCGGCAGTAAAAGCATCACGGCTCGGTTCGACCAAACCTTGTTTCTTTCTGCCACCTTCGTGAAGTGTTTGTTGTCTGTAGAGGGGGAAATAATGGACTGGGGGGGGGCATTTCTCCGGGTTTGAGACATTGATTAAGCTAGGGAAGTGGAGGTGGTACACTGGGATGATAGAGGCGACCACGGGTTTTCGGTGCTGTTTGGTTTAGGTATTGTTCTGATACTTCCTCTTCTTTCCCGTTTAGTCTGTACTTTTGTAGCTCATTGTTTCTGGGAACCCTTAGATGTCTGCATGCTTTGAGATTGGAACGAAAGTCTGAGAGACTTCAGAAAATCCTTTCAAGTTAATCTGTCTCTTAGGAACTTTTCCTCCTCTGGCGAGGGAGGTTTAGAGTCATGAATGAGGAATGGATGGTGTGAAAGCGCCTGTAGGGAGGGGATTCCTTTGGGAAGTGGAGTATTGTAACTACCGATGAATTACAATAGTATAATAATACATTGGAAGGTTCATTGAGGGGTTAAGAGAGAGAAAAACTTCTACAACGAGTAGAGTAACTGTTACCGGGCCTTTTCTGGCAGAGAATGAGGCTGACCTGGGATCACTCACAGCTTAGTGTACATCTCGGTGTTTTTTTCATCTCCATTTTAAAGATGAAATTGTAAGACAGTGAGACACAAGTGTCAAGAAACTCGACAACGAGGTGTAGGGGTGGAAATTTTACCTGAGTCTTCAGTTTAGTCTATTCCTTGATTTCTTTTTATGCTTACGGGGAAAAAAATATTTGTATTTGTCCACAAAGACCAAGATAGGACGAGTTTGGGGGAAGTTTAAATTCAGAACTACAGTGTTACTGTTGCAGGTGAAGAGTGGAGAAAATCAAAGACTTGGTCTTGTTAGAATTTTCATACTTAATTTAATCATGAGAAGAAAGTATTATACTGGGTATTATTTGGTATTTAATAGGACATTCTGTTGCCCTAATGTAGAGAGCTCCAGTTAGGTTAATTTATGGTGGGTTCATATTCAGTACTACTGTAAAAGTCCAGAATATCGTTAAGATTCCTGAAGAAAAACATAACAGTTAACAGGAATCTTGAGAGAGAGTCCCACATACTGAAGATTTGAGTGGGGGATAGCCTTTTGATGCTGCAATAAAAGCTCTTTATCATTTTGCTATTCATTTTAGGTTGAATCATTGTTGGAAAGAATTCTTGTGGTGTGTTTTTAAAAATTACATAGCTATTTGCTATTTTGATAATTGTCTTCTATTTTAATTTATAATTTATCTGTAGTGATGGCATACTAATATTACAAGACAATTTATTGCTTTATTAAACATTTCTATTTACCTTGGTTGTTATGTAGCTGGCAACTAAAGCTTTCTAAATGTGATCTGAGAAGGTAAAATAAGAATAAGGGGGGTGGGGAACCCTCCCTGTATAACGTTCATGATTAAAAGTGTTTGCTTATAAACCAAAAGCTATTCTTTTAGTATGATGTGAAGTGTTCCATGCCAGGATACAAATGAGAATGGCTAGAAATGATATGTGTTAATGAGTTTCAGTATCTGAGAATTGAAACCATTTACCTTTTTATTGACCTAATTTATAAGTAGTGAGACAATTAGTAAACTGGCCTCTTATGAAATAACTTATTGCTAATTTGTTGAAAATATCTTAAATATTTACTTTCTTCCATAAAAGATATAGGTACATAAAACAGGCTTTTCATATCTAAAACATTTACATCAAATGATTTTTTTTTTTACTTTTTTTTTTTTTTGAGAAAGAGTCTCTGTCACCCAGGTAGAATGCAGTGGCATCATTGTAGCTCACTGCAACCTCTAGCTCCTGGACTCAAGTGTTCCTCCTGCCTTGGCCTCCCAAGTAGCTGGGACTACAGGCATGTGACACTAAACTTTGCTAATGCTTTCTATTTTTGGTAGAGATGGGGTCTTGCTCTTGTTCAGGCTGGCCTCCCAGAGTGCTAGGATTACAGGTGTGAGCCACCGTGCCTGGCCAGATTTCTTTTTCTTGGAGAAGATAATGTATCTGAAGCTTACGATCTTACAGTCTTTTCGTAGTTCATTCATTATAATCCTTTTATAGGGAATGTTTTGTGTGGTATGCTTTTGGATGTTGTAACTGGAGGCCATACACTTCAAATTTCACAGTAGCGGATAGAGTTGTAGAAAAAAAAGTTAAGGTAAAAACCAAGGGATAGTACCTGTTAGCCAGATATGTAGCATCCTATAGAATAGCTAAAAGTACGTGCCTATTGAATAAAGAGTTAAAGAGATCTAGAGATGTAAAAATTCATGTTGTTCTTGCTGTATCATTTTGGCATTAAATCTATACAATAATAACCCTTACAGGTTAACATAGAATATGCTGAATTGTATTAGTCACTTACTTGAAATTCGTTATTCAAATACTTCTTTATTGTATTACTGTGTTACCTTGCTCTGTTTTTAGCATAATTTAGCAAAAAGCCCATAAAATGTGTGAAAAAGAGCTTCCCTGAAATTCTTCATCCAGTATATTTTATTTTGTATTGGCTATCAAGAGAATGAATCTGTCCCTCATTTTAAGGGCCATAACTTACATTATCTTAATACTCAGTGAGATTAGCGTTTAAACATCTAGGCTAGCCCATGAATCCAAATTTAGACTGTTTTTAGTAAAGCTTCTCCACTTTGTCGTGCTCTTAGTAGCTCCATTATGAGGGTGTAATACTGTTGAAGGAAAATTCTTATTTGGGTTTATTAAAAAGCCTGATGTTAAAAAAAAAAAGTCTTAGGGGCAGCGTTAACTGACATTCAGATACCATTTTATATTTTAAACAGTGCCTGGAGATAGTAAGGGCACATAAGTTGAGAAGTGATACATTCCAGTTTGGTATTTTGAATCCATGTTCATTAGTGTTTTTCATTATACCTCACTGCCTTTCTTACAAATCTATAATATTACATACAACCTGTAACACTAGGTTTTAATATTTCTTTGCCTGCTTTCCTCATTTTATCAACTCAATTTATCAAAACTAACACAAATCATAAAATGTGGCGTGACAAAAAGAATATACTACATTGGGAATTAAGAGACCTGAATATTGATTAATCTTGATTTTTGCCATCAACTAATTGTAACTTTGGTCATTTCTTTTCACTTCTGTAGCTTGAGGATTTCCCTTCTCTGTAAAACAAAGGTGTTGTGAGATCAGTCATTAAAGTACTTTTTGTTCCAAAATACTTTGAATGTGTGACTTTTTTAAAAAAAATAAAAGCAGAGGACCATATTTCCTTGGTCATTTCTTCTGAAACAGCCACTCCAATATTTTGTTTAAGATTGTAGCCTTAGTCTCACAGTACTGTTACATAGTAATAATTTTCCAGTCGGGTGAGAGTCATTTGTTTCACTCTTTCAAAAGCGCTGCAATGGGAAAGAGTACTAGTAAAACTAAGGAATTTTGTTTTTAACACTCTAGAGATAGGTTTGAAAACACTTATCTAATATAGAAAATCCAAATTACAGGTCTAGGCTTATTAGGCCCGAATAGGCAATCTGTCCTTTTCAAATAGTGTTTATTGATTTCTTTTATTGCATAATCCTTGGTATTTTTATCCTTTGAAACACAGTTCATTATATCAGGTACTTATAGTATCCATTATTTAAAAATCAATATGTGTATAAAAAACGGATAAACCATTGCATATTGAAAATTGCTATGTTTCCATTGAGTCATTAAAAATCTATTGGTTGGCAAAAATTTTACAAAAAATATATTCTTGATAAATTTAAGTGCTACATTCTTAGATATAATCTGTTTTTATGTTGAAGGTTTTCATTCATTAAGCCTAGAAATAGTCACACTTTTAAAGTCTTATATTCTTATGTTTTAGGTCATTTTGTCAGTTTTAATTGTCAGTATGAGTGATGCTTTTTAATCTTAATTTTAAAAATCCATCTATTTCCATCCCCAAAGTTGGATCTCTGCAAATCTTGGTCTCATTTTTCTTGCAGATTTGTAAGTGATTTTGTTTTGGGCCAAGGATTCCTTTCCTATCCCTTTACTGTTTCCTGTTTCCTTACTGTTTCCTAACTGGTGACAGATTGGAAACTGAATTAAAAATTTCAGTAATTTAACTAGTACTGTGGTTTTGGAAGGATATTTTTAGATGTTCAAAATAAAATATTCCGTGATACCAGGAAAATCCAAAGGAGGGAGGGAGAAGAAAGAATGCCCTTAAACTGGCCAAATTTAGCCACTTGTGCATAGTTGTCTTTACACTGTTTCCCTACTTGATCTTCTAGACTAAGTGAATGAATGCTTAGATTAGACCCCTTCACCCAAATATTGACTCAGAAAAACTAAGGCATCCAACTGTGGTTTTATAGTTTTATGTCTTAATGCACTTGGATCCATTTGATAAAAGATTTTAACTTAGTAGCAGCTAGCAAATAGGTGGTGGTGTTACTGAACTGTGCAACAGTATTTGTGTTTGATTCATCTTGGTTAATTATATACCTTGAAAAAATAAAGATACGTATTCAAAGGTGATAAATCCAAAAGAAAATTTGTGTAAGCTTTTTTGTTTTTTGTTTTGTTTTGTTTTGTTTTTTTGGAGATAGAGGCTTGCTCTTTGTGAGTGCAGTGGCATCATCATAGCTCACTGCAGCCTCAAACTTCTGGACTCAAGCAATCCTCCACCTCCTGAGTAGCTGGGACTACAGGTGCGTGCCAGTGTGCTTGGCTAATTTTTCTATTTTTTGTAGAGATGGGGGTCTCATTAAGTTGCCTAGGCTGGTCACAGACTCCTGGCCTCAAGTGATCCTCATATCTCAGCCTCCCTCCCAAAGTGCTAGGATCTCAGGCTTGAACCACAGTGCCTAGCAGGCATTAGCTTTTAAAGACTGTTTCTGTTAAAAGAATGACTTTATTTAGTAGGCATGTGAGTTATAGCTATAGGCAACTAACCTATTTATTCCCCAATCATGTATCCTCAAACTTGATTTTATGATATTCTGTTGGCTTTAGTAAGTCTCATATCTGACAGTTGTAGTCATGTGGAAATGTAATTAATTTAATCCATTTTTACTCAGTCTCTTAAATAGCTGTGAAGTTCAAGTCACATTAAATCATGGTAGGCAAGGATTTAGACAATTATTATGAAACAGATATTGGCAATTTCTTTTATCATTTCTATCTTTGTTCCCAGGAATTTCTAGTTAAAACTAAATAAGGGAAATAGAACACCATAAAAGTGAGTAGTAAATTGATGTTAGGCATTACTTTGGTACTAATAAAGAAATTATATCTAATAGCATTGAGGTGAAGGTTGACAATATATCAAATCCCTGCCAAAACTAATACAATCAAATGTACCAAGTACAATGGTTGTTGTTGCTGTGACTTTCTGATCAACTGGAGGATGCAGGCAGATACAATTTCATAATCATTTCCAAGTGAAAACTGGAAAAGCATTCTTAGTTTTACTGATAATTTGCAATAAGAAGAAGATAGCACCATAGGTATAGATATTTTGGGTACTTTGTATTTGCTTTACTCTCTGCAAAGTGAGGGATTTTATGTGGCAGGAGGGACAGGCAAAAAGAAAACTATAAAATTTTTAGATTAGAGTAGGTTCTTAAATATAGGGTACCTGTTCTTATGCATATGTTACTCTTTGTTTGCAGGCCCAGAAAGGGTCATAGCCAACTCATTTTATCTTGAATTGCAGCTACCAACAGCTAGTTTTGTTTTCTTTCTTTTTTTTCCTTTTTTAGAGGTGGGCGGGGGAAAAAGAAAAGGAAAAGGGAGGAAGGGATTTGCAATTCACAGCAATAGAAAATTTAAATGTTAGCTTCTAGGTTTTCCAGAGTTCTTTTGTTAACGTATGTCATTTTTTTCATCTTATTTTTGAAACAGATCATCTGTATCTTCTAATGTTCTAATTTTGAAATTAATTTGGGTAAGGAAAGAATGAAAGCTTTAAGGCAATATAATCAGGATTTTACAAAGGGGAAAAATTTACTTCTGAACTGTGAAACAAAAAGTACTCATATATATGTTTGTGTGTTATATATATTCTAGTGGAGTTCTAGTGTTGCAATTATTTGTGTGACCCTCTCTGGACCTACATTGTCTCAACTCTAAAGTTCCTTCTAGCATGGAAATTCTGTGATTCTCTGTAGAGAGATTGTATAGTTAATTTGTTGCCAATGTTCTTAAATTTCTTTGCTTACTACTACTAGTAAAGAAAAGCCAGGTAGCCTTTGTAATCTTATCCTGTATGCTGCTTTGGATTCCTGCTTGTTTCTGCCCTAAATTCTGATTTTTTAAAAAAGTTGGACACTGAAAAAAAAAAAAAGAAAAAAACTCTACCATATATCTGACCAAATAAACGCCCTTGCTAAGGGGGTGGGAAATGGATATAGTGACTGTGTGATATCATGGAGTTTGTGTGTTGTGTGATTCCTATTTCTTTGGATTTATGGAATTCATACATGTATGCCTATAGAACCTATTTAAGAGCAAGAGCATTAGTTTTATTTATTTATTTTTACACATAGGTTCTCACTCAGCCACCCAGCCTGGAGTGCAGTGGCACAATCATAGCTCACTGTAACCTCAAATTCCTAGGCTCAAGTGATCCTCCCACCTTAGCCTCCAGAGACGCTAGGACTGCAGATGCGTGCCGCCATACACAACTAATTTTTAAATTTTTTGTTGAGATGGGATCTCCCTATGTTGTCCAGGCTGGTCTCAAACTCCCCCTGGCCTCAAGCAATCCTCTTGCCTTGGGCTTCCAAGAGCATTAGCTTTGAAATCTAAGTTTGGACCCTCAGTTTGCAACTTACCATCTTTGTGACCTTGGACAAGTTATTTAATCTCTGAGTTACAAATTTTCAGTCTCCAAAATGGTATAATTCCTGCTACACTAGGTTGTGAGGATTAAATTCAGTAATGTTTGTATAACATTTAGTAAGTTGTCTGCAATACAGTAAGGGCTCGATAAATGATGTTTATTATTATATTACTTTGGGGAGAAGTGTTTTGTAAGTAGGCTTTTTGTAGAAGTGTTTGTAAATAGGTTTTACATGCTTCAAAGAAATTTAGTAATGAAAGGAAAAAATCTGTTTACAAAGAGAAGAACGAAACTAATTTCTTTATTCATCTGATTCTGTTTTATATATTGGGTTTATTAAACAGGAACAATTATGAGTTTTAATCTAGTTGAACAGTAATAATTTAGTAGTATTTCAATCTGGAGTTTACACTGTGATCATTATTGTATTCATTGTTAAACAAATGTGGATAAATGTCTCCTAAAATGAGAATCTGGCACCAAGTTGTAAGTTGACATTTAAAATACTGAATTAGTCAGCTTTTACCCCCAGAAACTGGTCATTCTTTCTTCTTTGATTTGTAGAAAATAAGCTATGATGTGACTAAACACAGACAAGTAAAGATATATTTATTTTTTAAAAAAAGCACTGCATTGCCAATACCCTTTCCTGACATTCATCCTCATCAGCTTTTTGAAAATTCTTTCCATGTATTTCATCTAAAGAAATACACATTGAACAAAATTATATCACAATTTATTTCGACAACCCACCTTTAGAAAAGAAATTCGATATATTTTGGATGCTCCTTGGATAAATTAAAACATTTATTTAATGCTATAATTTTTCTATCATGAATGGTAACTGCAGGAAGGTAAGAGGCTTCATTGCTATTCAGTATTCTTAGTCATAGCTAACTGGAGTTATACAAAAGAAGCTTTCCAAATCTAGATCTAATTGTTTTAAACACAACAAAAAATGCAGTTTTATTGAGGTGAACATGTTCTGTAAGAAAGAATCATTGTATTTAGATTACATAAATGTCTTAAAAGGTAGATGATAGGTCCTAAGTGACATAAATTTCATCTGAGCTCATCAGTGTCTGGTCCAGATGGAAAGGTTTGGCCTAAATATAGGAATCACAATCTCAATGGACCTCATCTTGGCACTACTATGAATTTACATTGAACCCTGGGGAAAACTACTTAACCTCTCTGTGTCTTTATAGCTCTGAAATGAGATTGCCAATATCTGTTTTCCTGTCATAATGCCAACTAGATTAATGTGAGTTAAAAATTAAAAGCAAGGCAAGGCAGGGTGGTTCATTCCTATAATCCTGGCACTTGGGAGGCTGAGGCAAGAGGATTGCTTGAGGCAAAGAGTTCCAGACTGGCCTGAGCAACATAGCAAGACTCCATCTCTAGAAAAATAAAAAATATCAGCCAGGCATGGTGGTGTCCTCCTATAGTCCCAGCTACCGGGAGGCTGAAGCGGAGGATCACTTGAGCCCAGGAGTTTGAAGTTGCAGTGAACTATGATGATGTCACTGCATTCTAGCCCAGGCAATATAGTGAGACCTTGTCTCAAAAAACAAAAAACCAAAAATTAAACCCAAAACTCTTGCTTTTTAATAGTGCTCCCTGAGTGAGAGAGATATTATTAAGAAATAAATCAAAATAAATCTGTTGGGCTTGGCACAGTGGCTCATGCCTGTAATCCTAGTACTTCAGGAGGCCTAGGCAGGGAGGATTGCTTGAGGCCAGGAGTTTGAGACCAGCCTGGGCAGCCCAGTGAGACCCTGTCTCTAGAAAAATAAGAAAAATTAGCCAGGCATGGTGGCACATGCTTATAGTCCCAGGTACTTGGGAGGCTGAGGTGGGAGAATCGCCTGAGCCCAGGCGTTCGAGGTTGCTGTGAGCTATGATCTCACCCCTGCACTTCATCCTGGGCGATAGAGTGAGACCCTGTCTCAAGAAACAAAAAACCATAAATACATTTCTTTTATTGCAACTGAAACCCCTACTAGAGATAAATAGGTAACCTGGATGGCCTTCAAAATCACCAGTGAAGTTTTTGCATAATACTAATCTCTTGATACCACCCAATCCTTTGATTAGGAGTTGATGTGGGCTTGCTGTTTCCCAGAAGTTCCCTAAGAGAGATTGATATAATTTTCTGTTGAACATTGAGGTAAGGAAGACAGAGGTTACTCATTTGCAACTGGAACTCCAAGGGGAGTAGATTTACATACCATGAATTTGACATCTTATAAAAACAATACCACGTGGCCTGGCGTGGTGGTGGCTCACGCCTATAATCCTAGTACTTTGGGAGGCCCAAGCAGGAGGATCACTCAAGGTCAGGAGTTCAAAATCAGCCTGAGCAAGAGAGAGACCCTATCTCTACTAAAAAAAAAAAAATAATACAAAGAAATTAATTGGCCAACTAAAAATATATACAAAAAATTGGGCATGGTGGCACATGCCTGTAGTCCCAGCTACTCAGGAGGCTGAGGCAGGAGGATTGCTTGAGCCCAGGAGTTTGAGGTTGCTGTGAGCTAGCCTGACGCCACGGCTCTCTAGCCCAGGCAACAGAGCAAGACTCTGTCTCAAAAAAAAAAAAAATACCACTTTTCTCAGGTTTCTATTCTGGATATTTTAGCTCTAGAAACAAGATACAGTATCTAATGTATAGCACCTAAAACATACCTATTTTACATGATCAAATACATCTATTTTCACTACCGAAACTAATAATCCATGCAACACTGCCCTCCAGACTCCTAAGAACAAATAGTCTGGGAGGTTAGCAGAGTTTATCTGACCTTGTCCAGGGTGTAAAAAGTCAGAGTATAGAAAACCAGAGCATGCTATTGGTAAAGGAGTTTAGTTCTGGTCAACATTTATTTTGCACCATGTCAGATTGATAGGTGTTAAAGGTACAAAGGTACCCCAAGGTGGTGTTTCTGTCTTGGGGAGTTTGTGGTCTACTTAGGAAGAATGATATATGAGCATAATTTAGTGTTTTGTAAGTGTATTGATAGATGCATGGATAAGAACAAATTTCATGAGAAGCATTCACACTTTGTGGTCCTCACGTTGCTTGTGTGAGATGCATTACATTTTATTTAGTGCTTTAAAAAGAAAATAAAATTCATTGATCTACCTTTTTAAAAACAGTAGCATTTTACTCTCAGGTGAATTTATTTTTTAAAAAATATAAGTACAAATTACTTATCCTTCTGTGTGACATTCTCTTCATGGTACAAGGGAGGACCAAGGGAGATAGTCAGGTTTTTACTAGTAAATTCTTTGGTTTTACTGGTACTTCCTTAGGGGACTGAAACAGTAACACTACTGATAGAGTTTACCAGACTAGCTGCTTTTCTCTAGGGCCAGACATTCACCAGAGATTTAGGCAGAAATTAAACAGGATTAGAAAAAACAACAGGAAAGCTAACTTATACCAGTGGTTCTAGGAATTCATTATATAGTATGTAGTAGTCCCTTCTTTTTTAGAGAGGAGGTCTCACTGCCTTGCCTAGGCTGGTCTCAAGTTCCTGGCCTCAAGCGATCCTCCCACCTCAGTCTCCCAGAGTGCTGGGATTACAGGCAAGAGCCATCATGCCCAGCATCCATTTATTTTTAAGACAAGGAATAAATCTTAAGGGGATTTATGAATGATTTTGAATAATGCTGAATCTCATATATTTAGGATATCCTCCTAAGCCCCCTTTAGTAGGACAGATACTTTGAACTATTTCAAGTAGCGTATTAATATAATGTTTTACACACTAAAGAGCACATTCACATTTACAATTTCATTTGAACTTAGGTTCAAAAAAATCTTTTACATTAGGTAGAGGATATTTCTCTGTTATTTTATTTATTTATTTATATTTATTTATTTATTTTTAGTTGGCCAATTAATTTCTTTCTGTTTTTAGTAGAGATGGGGTCTCGGTCTTGC